>APFE031217803.1:3630-26365 GCA_000404065.3 Pinus taeda
ATATATGTGAGAGAATTAAGAATTGAGTCATTGTCACTATTACTTTTAGACATATACTTATGTCTATATTAAATTGGGGATTTAAATTAGGAACTCACACATTATACTTCATTTACATAATTATCACTGATGTTATTACAAAATTATAGTATTTAAAAGATATATTAAGTAAGAGTATTGAATTATTTTGTTATTGATATTTTTGAAATTTAAATATAATTTTATTGTTTTGCAACTTTAAATATTTCTAAAATAGTTTTTGTCCATGTAATTAATTTTCATCTTTCAACTTCTATTCATTAAATGTGAAACTAAAATATGGTAAAAAAAAACTAAATTCTAAATAAACTAACTATTTTACATTCATCGCCTGATCGGGCTGCATGACGTGGCGAGGAGCGGTATAATGAGATGGCGGCGCACGGATCAGGCGGAAGCAAGTGAGGTTCACGGCATGATTGCCACAGGTGAGTGGTGTGGCCGACAGGATGGTGGAGGTGGTGAGCAGATCGATGGAAGGGACAGGAGGACAGCGACGAGTTCAGGGAATAATGACGCGGGTCTTGGGCGCTACCACCGGCGTAAAACCATAATTAACAACGTTATGCAGAGAAGAGCAGCGAGGGAAGGGTGGCGAGGGAAACAGAGCCGAAAGGATAACAAAGCGATCCAAGCGGGGGGTTCAGGCCACTGCCATAGCTCAAGTAGCACTGCGAGTGAAGTGGGAGGTGAGAACTGCAGCGGTCAGAGGAAAATGGAGGCAGAGGGCAGCCAGAGTGCTAAACGATGGATGCGAAGCAGTGGATTTGAAGAGCAGAGCAAGAACGAAGCGGATAGGAAAGGGAAACAGAAGATGGAGGATGAAACGCAGCTGAACATTCCTGTGTACGAGATCCCAGAAGGGGAGAGTGAAGAGCTGGAGGCTGGCTAGGAAAACGACGTGCAGGAGGAACGGTGGAACAGTCAAAATAAATCAGCAGACAGAATCGATGAAGAAGGAGGCAACCCTTCGCAGTTCACAGGAAGAGGCAGGGGAGGTTACAGAAGAGGGAGAGGACGTAGAGGAAGAGGCGGCCGACGGAGGAAGGATTTGGCGGCTGGGCGAAGTCGATGAGGACGTCAATGCAGTCCCAGCTCGGACGAGGAAGCAGAGCCAGCGGAGGAAGACGAGATTCGTCGGACCAGGCAAACCATAGGCAACCGAGTCAGAATAACAGAGAAAGAGTACAGGGAGAAATCCAATCCTAAAATCAGAAGAATTATGGAACATTGGGAAGAAGAAGCCATCCAGCCCCAATCATAAGAGGAGATGGAAGAATGGATTACCATCATGCCTGACCCTGGTCATACCAGAGGAAGAATGACTCTTTATAAGCAGTCTCTTCACCTGTACTGGGTCATGAAAAGGCTAATGGCTAAAGCCTTGGAACAGGTAGCAATGGAGATGGCTGAGATGGCCCAGGGTATCCCGAATTTGAAGAAGGAATTGAAGAACATAGTAATAACCTTGCTTATGCAAGATAAAAGGCTGGAGGACCTGCAACAACAATTGGAGGCAAGCGGAGTGCTGGTGAAGAAGGAGAAAGCTCAACAAGCAAATCCAGAGAAACAGTGAACAAAGGCATGTCCAAGATGAAATTAGGATCTGTTTAATTTTGTTTTACTTTAGTCATGCAAAACTTTTATGCTTTTATATATATGCAGTAGTATATAGGTAGTAATAGGGAGATAGACAAAGTGTATATGGCATGGAAAGACCAGCTTAAAACATTCTATTTTTGGGCAGCTGTGAAAAATTATCGATGGTAAATAAACCCGGTTTCCCTTCGGGGTGGGGTAAGACCACCTTAACTCTGTAATGTTCCTTTTTGTTAATAGAAATGGTACCACTCAACTTACAAAAAAAAACTATTTTACATTCATAAATAATATATACAACTTTCTTGACTAAGAATTTGTTTTATTTGAATGTAAATTAAAAAACACATGACAAGAAAACTTGCACCCTTATGGCCCATTAACAAATAATTTCAAATAGTATAATTTCTTTCCATAACATGAATAAATTAACATGTATTTATAAATAACATATCTCCTACAAATTTGACATTTAAATTATAATAAATTCTCCTCCTAATTTGACATCTAAATTATAATAAATTCTTAAAAAATAAAATAAAAAATAAATAAATTTTAAACACTAAAGTACAAAAAGTAACACAAACGAAAACGAGTATTAAAAGATTTTAAAAATATGTTACAAATTTGACCTGGTTCCAAATTCTCTATCGTGTATACAGCATCCATACTGACGGTAATGGCATTCAAAAGATTTTTACAAACAGTTAAAAAAACCCCTCTGGGAAAAATTTCTGTCCCAATTTGACCCACAGCGTAGTGCCACTGTCAGACAAGTTCCTACCGTGATGGTACTTTAGCCCAAACTTTTTAGCAAATCTGAATTTTTCCAAACACTCGATATCACTGAGTACCTTTACTGCAAAAGCTTCACGGGATTTTACTTCCGATTCCCCTCTATGTGACGCCTGTCAAGCTGCAGCATCCCTGTTTCACACAATTGATTGCCTGCCGACATTCGAATGGCCACCAGTGGCTTTACTGGGATCGCCTGTGCTCTGAATCTCATTCTCATTTTATTGGGCTGCGCGACCCTCGCAGAGTGTGCCAACTCGGATCTCCACACTCGTCTCGAAGACTCTGACAACAGTTTGGACGACGTATATGCATCTGCCATCGACCGCTTCGCCATTGGTATTGCTGAGGAGGCCACCCCTTCCCCATCTGCCTCTTTCCATGGCGTCTCGCAGGAGATTCTTAGGCTGGCAAAGCTGCCGGAGACCGTGGAATGGCTGAAAAACATCCGCAGAAAAGTCCACGAGCGACCTGAACTTGCATATCAAGAGTTCGAGACAAGTGCCCTTATCAGACGCGAGCTCGATGAAATGGGAATAAAGTATCGGTGGCCCCTGGCGGAAACCGGCGTTGTGGCCTCCATTGGCACAGGAGGCCCTCCATTTGTTGCCCTCAGAGCTGATATGGATGCTCTGCCCATTCAGGTAAGTGTTTGTGGGTTTGAAAACATTGAGATTGATAAATTGAGGAAGTTGACTTTTGTGGGCGTATAACTGGTCAGGGTTGGCGACATATTTTTAATAAGAGTAGCTTTTAAATAAAGGGTTGTGATTGCAGAAGTATTTGGATTGAGATTTCAAGTAATCAAACCTACTTGCTGTGGATATGGGTTTTCAATAAAAAATGTGGAACGGTAACAGTTACGTGTGGATATGAGTATTGGAATTTCCTAACTGTAGGTGCTAAAATATTGGGATTGACTGCAAAAGTTTTTGGAATCGTTTTAGGGATTTAATACCTCTTAAAGTTGGAATCAATATTAGAACGGACTAGTGATTATTTTAGAGTAGGTTTTTACATGGTATTCATGGTTGTGAAAACATATTGAGATCAATACTGTGGGCAGTTGGGAATCTCTGTGTGTCTAATAAATGCAAGTGTTCATCCCATGAAGAGTGTCGGGTTTAGGGTAGGTATTTCAGAAACGGATATGTTCACTTTATTTGGTGTGCAAATATTTGTGGATGGTGAGGTAAAGTTGCATACTTATGTTTAAATATGTATCTTCATTTTAGTATCTATTATCTTCATTTGACGAAGGTATATATACATCTTTAGTGTATAACAAATCCAAAATGAAAATGAAAATGAATATGCATTAGAAATTATTTTAGTTTTGGTTCTGTGTAACCCTTTTATTCTATTCATCAGGTTTTTGGTATTTGAAAAATTTGCAGGAGGAGGTTGACTGGGAACACAAGAGTAAGAACCTTGGGAAAATGCATGCTTGTGGACATGATGGGCATGTCACCATGCTTCTCGGTGCTGCAAAGATATTGCAAGAACGCCGGCTCATGTTGCAGGTATATATGGATACCTCTTTATTTGTTTGCGGCAATTACGAATTGATTGTTTAAATAGTGCCTTTTTCTAACTTGGCTTGAGTTGGAGATGTGATTTATTTGATGCTTTGTTGTGGGTTATGTTCTGATTTCCATGAGGAAGAAGGTAGATGTAAGCAAGTTGTAGAAACACTGGTTGTGTTTTGATTTTCATTGTGAAGAACATAGTTGTAAGCAATTTGGTGAATTTTTTACGCTCTTGCATTGATTAAGCAGCTTCCTTTTTGCAAGATAACAACACGTCATTCTTGGTATGATAGATCTAAAATCTTGACTTTACCAGAAAAGTAAATAAAATTCTTGGTATGATAGATCTAAAATCTTGACTTTACCAGAAAAGTAACTAAAATTGATAACATTCTTGATTTTAAGTTTTAAAATGGTAGTTTATTTGACTACTTTGAGAAAACATTGTGAAAATTTAGAGGTAACTAAAGCTGATAGATATTATTTATACTAGTAAATATATCGTACTTATACTACGGCTTTTAGTATTGTTTTCGGAAAGGTTTTTGTTCTTCCCTCTCTGCTTGTATCCAGGACATTGCAAAGTAAAGACTAACTCAAAGCTCGATCATGTTTTAGTAAGAATAACCAAGGAACTCGCTAACCAAATCCTGCGCTTTGAGTTCTGTAGACTAATAATTGATTTCGAATTCAAATACACATGGTTTTAACTTTTCATGTTAGAACCTGTTTTTACTCTTTAGATTCTAGATCCCATAAATTTCTGTCATTTTTTGCGAGTTGGCTTCTTGAACTAATGTTAGAACTAGAAGAGCTGAGGCAGGAAATTGATCTTTATTATTTATATTTTTGAGTGATTTACCACAATAACAAGAGTGCTTGTGGTAGCTATTTTTTTGTCTGTACATTATTCTCTGTTCTTTCTTCCTAATTTGTTGGTTGTACTGCAGGGAACTGTTGTCCTAATCTTCCAACCAGCAGAGGAAGCAGGTGCTGGGGCAAAAAGAATGATAAAAGATGGGGCACTAGAGAATGTAGAAGCAATATTCGGAATGCATTTGGCTTATGACTATCCAACTGGTACAGTTTGGTCCAAGCCTGGTCCTTTGACAGCCGGATGTGGTTTTTTCAAGGCAGTAATAACAGGGAAGGGGGGACATGCAGCACTTCCAGAACTTGCAATTGATCCTATTGTTGCAGCTTCTGCTTGTATTGTCAGCCTACAACATCTTATTTCCCGGGAAACTAACCCTTTGGACTCAAAGGTATCTCACATGAAACCTGCAGCTAGATAAGTGCGAAGTCAAAACGAAAAAAATTGAGTGCAACTTTAATTGTAGAATAGAAATTGTCATCAAAGTCCTCTTTGGTTTAATTTAAATCTCTATCTCCATGCCTATGGACTGCACAATAACATTGATGAATGTGATTATTTGGAAACTATATTCTATCTACTTGTCTCGTTGAATACCTCCAGATTTATTGGCTGTCTAGCCTCTTACCCACCAGTTCCAAGATAAGGACGCAAGCCAAATCAAGCTACCTCCCTCTCGGCCTCTGCTACACCTGTGCTAGTCTGCTTAGTCAGAGAGGAAATGTCCTCCTTTTGCTCGCTCTCTTTTGTTTGTGCATTGAGGTCCTATCTAGAGATTGGGTCTGCTGCCAGGCTCAACAACTCCTTATCATTCAGATTTGCCAATGCATTTTCCATGACAGCCTCTTCCTCGGTAGCAAGGTTTGCAACTGTTTCTGAACTTGCAGTAGTCTTTTCAGAATGCTGGAACATCAGACTTATAGACTTCTTGTATACTTGGAGACTTCTCGTCATCTGACTCACAGCATCATGTTCAGAGAGGCCATCATCGAATCAAAATGCAAAACCAACACATTATTAGTGTACACTCGAATGATTGTTGTGTTATAATGTATCTAATCATGTTTGATGTCTTAAATCAACTTGGAATCAACGTGCACACATTGTTGACAGAGATAATTGGACATCTTGTCTTTCAACGTGATTCACCTCCTTAGGTTCTAAAAGTCCCAATTGATCAGATAAGTATCCTTACATACCTTCACGTATTCAAGTGCTCTCTCAGCCTGGTTGGTGCCACCAATGTGATTGGGATCTTTCCTTATCAAACTCTAAATCCGGCCATGACAGCAAAATGTTTAATACAGATTTCACTCATTTTTGTAGTTATTGGAATAATAACTAATAATGATGGAACAGAGTAAAGAGAAAGGCATATAAATAAATGATGAGATAATTTTATTAACATCCAGAAATGACCAAATAGTAGTTCAATCGGACTAGAAAATACAGCCACTCAACATCAGACTATGGGAGTGCCAAGATTATACCAAATTGGTTATGGATGAAAATATACAAGTGAAAATACAAGAAAATAAAAGTGCATGAGAAAGGGTGAACTAGAAGGGTAAACCATAGAAAGAGAGGAAACATTATTCAACATCAGAGATAGAAATAAAGTAGAAATATAGGAGGGAGTATGAATGCCCTTGTCATCATCTATCACTATGAATGCACTGGTGCAAACCTTGTTATTTTCTCTAGTGAGTGCCCGGGTTTGACAGGCCCTGGTTGGGTGACCTTGAAAGGAGCCTAGAACTGGTCTGTCAAAACTTTCCTAACATCTGATGCGGAAGAAAAAATTCTAGTGATGGGTGCCTGGTACCCAAGTGAGCTGAATATACTCTTGGTGTATGTCGTCTGTGATGACCTTGTTGATCTACCCTTTGAGTAGACGAGGTGACCAAGGGCATCCAAATTGTACCTGAAGGGAGAGAGCCATTCAATAGAAATGCCAATGGACTGAAGTAGCAAAGAAGCCTCTATGACCCAACACCATCTATGCTGGGACAGACCTAGGGAGCTAATCCCCTCTAATAAGCAAAAAACCAAATAGTGAAATCTCTGTCATCTAGTGGCTGAGTCCACTAGGTTGTGATGCTTGTGATGGAAAAAGACAAGCTTGAGAATGTTCTCAAGGTGTAAAGGATGGGTGCCAAACCTGGGCTGGCTAATGAATAGTGGGATAGTCTTTTTACAATGGATCATATGCTGGAGCATTATAGATTGGACTCTCCCAATGTGCCCAATCCACGAAAATCAGACTATGCCCCAAAATTTAGCTCCATAAAGAATGGTAGATTTTATGCAACTTTGTTGGAATGTCTTGGAAATGCAAATGTAAACATTGACTCTCAAGCATGGAAAGGGATGCATACCCCTTGTTGCATTGGGGTTGGGATGTGGCTTTGGTGTGTTGGAGCTATGTTGGATGATCTTGACTTAGAAGACATTAAATGTCATTGATGTAAGGCCCTAATGGTCGATGATTAATGTGATGGTTAGAATAGAAGATGGCCTTACTGTTCCTGTATTCATATGATGGTTAAATAAGATAAAATAATTATATTAATGTCAACAAAGTGACAACAAAGTTAGTCAATGGAACTCAAAAGTACAATGAATGTGAATACACAATGAGAGTGCAAAAAGCAACTCCTATTGCTACTCTACGAAACTAAAACCAAAACCATGGCAAACATATAATGCAGTTGTAAAGGCATGCTAGGGTGAGAAGCAAATGTGAGAGAGAGAGAGAGAGAGAGAGGATGGCTCTCGATCTGAGTCATCAATCATTGTGAGATGACCAATGCACTCCCTGATGATGTTGTTAGAGAATATTCATGGATGAGGGTGGGCTACTTGTGAAATTATGTGGGGAGCCCTAGTTCAATGAGGTCCATCACTCCTAACATCTAAGGTTAGGGAAGAGTACCTTTGACTAAAAGAGATGCTTCTTGAGTGGACTTGGAGAGCAATACTTTGTGCAAAGTGAATCTGACCTTGGGACCTCCTAGTGTTGGTTTGTTTGGTGGGATCTAAAATTTGAGCTCCTCAAAAGTCTTGTTGAGGTTGGTTGCTCTATTTGGGTGAGAAGGGGGGTCAAAATAAAGTTAGAGGCATATCTGATCTAGTGTCTCAGGTGATTGGGCCTTAATTTGTCATTTGGTGCCACTAATAAATGTGATGACAAGGAAGAAGGAAGTGATTCTCTTCATTCGATTTGGCCGAGGAGAACCACCTAGGGTCTTGTTATCTTTCCATTTAGTAGGTTGTTGAATATTCTATACAACCTGCTATGTCTGGCACACAGAACAAAGGCCCATTGTCATATCGACCTACGTTTCCACTCTTTGAGCCCAACTCCTACCAAAAATGGCTATGGGACGCTTCCTGTGGACGACTCTAGCCAACCACTACAAAGCTAGTGCCTTATAATGGTGTCAACTGGCTGAAGTGGAGGAGTTCACTGCTCCTGCTGTTCTACTATAAAAATCTGCGTAAAATACTTTAAATCAGCAAGAAGTACATCAAATACCAACATAATATAGCAAATAAATAATCAAAATTGATGTATACAAAATATAATTACTAGATATATGATTATTTCTATGATATGTCACTTAGTTGGATAGGTTATTGTATAAAATTGCTTGTTGCCCTTTTTGATAGGTTTGCAAGTTCTGCAAGTAATACTAACAACGAGCAAGAGACACTCAAACTTGATTAAATATAACATGTAAATAGTCAAATTGGGAGTAGAAAAAATATTCTAACCAAATATATAATTAGTTTAGTCAACAGATTGTCTGTTAGGGGGTTGCTGTATAAAACAACTTGCTGCCCTGTTTTTACATGACTGTAACTTCTGTAGAAAATGTAGAAATCAGCAAGCCAACCCCTTGAGATTCACCCAAAAGTGCCTGGGAGGAGGTGAGAAGGTATAAGTTTGACCTATTTAAACCACTTTTAATCCTTTAGGCCTGCAATAAAATGATTTTCTAGAAAGCTGGAAATTCATATTATGAGGTCTTGGGGTCAAAACCCCTTGGGTACGCAACTTAGAAATTTGTTTCAACAAATAAATACATTTATAAAGGGTTGAAATAACTAAATCCATGCTATATTTTCAAGATATAAACTTAATAAATAAATCTGAGCTCAAACAAGGCAAATAAAATATATTTGCTTGTAAAAGGGAGCTTTGTTGAGTGAAAATATGCAAATGAAAGTTTGCTACAGCTATATCTTCCTGCACATCTGCACACATAAACTAGATATACTCGTGTAAATGTGGCAAAATAATCTTAAAAATAGATATATCAATTCCTTGGCTGTGATAAATACTTAAGTTCTTTTTCTTCAAGGTTTACTAGCGCTATATATGATAGGTAAATTGCAGGAAGCTAGTAATAAAAATATAAAAGGAATTTTTTTAAAGAACTTTTAAATAATGAGATGGTTGAAGGGTGAGGTTTACCTTTTCTTTTTAAGCTTACCGATTTGCAGAATTGCAATCACAACCTTTTTTTGTTGATTTTCCCTTTGAGACTAGAGATGAGTGGGGAGTTGGGGGCGAGATTATCCCCCTCTTTTAGCCTTGGACGACCTGTAAGAAAATTCAACCACACTAGGAGGATCTACTCCTTTGAGATCCCCCAACTATAATAGCAACACTAATGTCAATAGCTCACAAATGTGAATGGAGATTCCCCCCTAAGAGAGCTTGTCCAACACTTGGAAAAGTGTATTTTTGGCAACTAGCAAAGTGTGAGGTGAAGACCTGGGCCTTGATCTCCCCTTCCACATGACCCTCTATAGACTGTTGTGATACTATTGTGATAGCTTAAGTATACCTGCAACTTAGTCCTTAAAAGCACAAGACTGTAGGAAAAAACCAAGAAAAAGCATAGAAGATCAACTCAATGCATAAGAGAGTATTTTCATAAATAGTTTCTTTGTATTATCGCGTCAAAATGATCTCCTACTCAACAACACTTACTAGAGGAGAGACTAGCCTTTTGTAAAACTTTTCTTAATGGCTAGATAACGACTAGCTAATGGCTAGTTGGACTCTTCCTCTATAATTTTTTTGACTAGTCATCCACATGTTGAAGACTCAATAACTTTTAATTAAAACCAATTCATGAATTTTCTCACTTAGGGGTTGAATTGACTCAATGATTCCTTTGGAGGTCCAACAACCCCTTTGCTCATGGCTTGGGAGTTGAAGAATGGTCAAAGATGATTTGACATTCCACTTGACTTTCCAAAACGGCTAGTTGAATTGACTTATAATGTTCAATTTCCATGAAACTCTGCAACTACTTAGATGAATAACTAAAAACTGAAACTAGTTTACTTTCACCAAGATACAAAGTTTCTTAACAATTCATATGTAGAGAAGTAAAAACACAAAGATAAAAACACATGCACAAATTGACACACGTTTTTCTTAGGAAACCCAACAGGGAAAACCTTGTTGCTTGATGTGGCTATTTTATTGATTGTGTTAAACACACACGTGGCAACAACAACATAGGAAAGATAAACGGGAGAGTGCATTTATTATTAACAAATGATATACATTTATAGTACATGGTGTGACCCTTGGATTCATATTCCAAGTTGTCTCTTGGACTCCTTTTGGCTGTTTAGCTTCCACACCAACCCTTAGAGGATTAGGTGTCCAACATTCCCCCCCTTAATCCAAAGGGTTATGTATGAGTCCAAGAAGAGAGCTGTAATACAAAATGTGCAAAAAATGCATGGCAGCACTAGGTTGAATGTGCTCTCTGAAATGTTGGTATAAGGGCTGTTGAATAAGGATGACCACCAACATTGGAACACTTAGTGCAGTTCCCAGAACTCTTCCAAGTTTGGCATGAAGCTCAAGTCTTCTGCTAGAGGAAGTGCTTTTGATGTTTTGAAGATGGAAACCTTCAACCATGAAAGAGAGGTCTCACCCCGCATAAAAGGGAGAACCTCAACCTGAAAAGGGAGGTCTCAACCTGTGATGCTTTAAGGATGACCAACAACTCTGGAATGCTTAATACAATTCCTGGAACTCTTCCAAAACTAGAAAGAAGCTGAAGTCTTCTGCTAGAGGAAGTGTCCCCAATTCTTTGAAGAGGTATCACCGACTAAAGGCATGCTCAGGAGCATCTTTGTCTCTGGCTACAACTTTGAATCTGCTATGGTAGGTTGTGGCTTAGGCTCGCTTCATGTGGCTTTGAAGCTTGTAGATGACCATCATTTCCCCCCCTGTCAGATAGAAGGTGAGATGATGGAGAAAACTCAACTGCAAGACTGTTCAATACTCTAGAACAAGTTCGGACATATGACTGAAATATCTTCTTGGCTGTTTGATGCCCATTGCCAAGAAGCAATCCACCCAAGATGAATCTTTGTTCTTGCAGGAGGTTTGTTTCTGAAGCATCTGTTTGAAGAATGACTGGTTTTATGACAGTGCTTACATGGATGAAGATCAAAACAATGATCTTTCATATGGCCAACTCGGTCACAGTGTTGGCATTTCACAATCTGTTGTTGTTGCTGTGGAAGAAGAAGAGAATCTGGAACAGCTGAAGGTGAACTGTCATGAGGAGCAGGTGAAGATGAACCGTCTTGAAGAAATCCAGCACTTTGAAATTGGATGGGCTTTGAGTAGTTTGGAATATGAAAGGACATGTCCTTGTCATATCCAAAACCAGTTCCTGTGCTTGTTGTGGACAAGCTCTTCCCAAGGTCTGATCATTGACTTGGGAAGTGCATATTGAATTTCTGCTTGTGCATGCAATTTTGCTGCTTTATTGGGCATTGGATCTGAATGAATTGTAACAATATTGACTTGCTGCTGATGGGTGGTTGTCTCAATGTTTTGAACAGGTTCAGAATGATGTCTATTTTGATGTAGCTCTTCTTGCTGTAGTTGTGATTCAAGCTGCAAAAAATCAATTTTGTCTTGTACATTTTGCACGCAGGTTTGAATGTTAAAAAGAGTTTCCTTACTGACTTTAACCATTCCATCAACAGTGGAAAATATTAGACTATTCAATAACTGTAATGCATCATCAATTTGCTCCATTTAATGACAATGTTGCACGAATATCTCACACAATGCCAAATAACCGCAACTTTAAAGAATATAAACAACCCCCAGTGCTTTTGAACATTGAAATCTATCGTTCCAATTAATCCTCCAACGTATTCACTTTCAAAGCAGAAATGATGGCTGTCAAAACTTCAACAACTATAGCACCATGTCATGGGCAGGACTTGAATGCTCATATATATAAATGCTTTGACTAGGGTACGAACCAATATTCTCTGATCTTGCCACTTTCTTCAAAGAAAACAATCTGCCCTCAATACTCATATAACGCACAGAATTTATGGAGAGCTAACAACGCATATGCAAGAATGCAATAAAGAGTCAATGATACCTCCAGTATTCCAATAAGAATGAGGAACACCACAATGCCACACTTGTAGGAGCTACACACCAATGAATGGATTATTCCGGGAAATCAACGTTCTGAAAGAAGAATTCGAGGGAACAATTTCGCTGTGCAGTGGTGAGGCCGATTGTGAGCGAGTGAGGTTAACTGTGTGTGGGAGGAGTTGACCGTGGAGCCAACAATGGTATGGAGCGGAGCGCAGTGGATTGTGGACCATTCAACACACAATACTTTTGATGAGAGAAAGTTTGCTTCGTTTGATACGAGAAAGTCAGCTCCGTTTGACGAGAGATCACGCGATGGTCAACAAGTAGCTGGGGGTGATATTGTAACCATATAAAGCATATGGGAGTCGACTGTGTTAAAAAGAATTGAACAATATAGTTCTTATAATGCCAATACGGAAGAGTGGTGCAGGAAATGGAGTAGAACAATAGTTATCGGCAAAAATATACTTTTGATGGACCTCAGCATCCAAGCTCTTGCTTTCCTTGTTATAACCAGCAAAACGCTTGTCGCTGTGAGGAATATCTAATCCTCCATCCAAAGCACCCTTCGGAGCTTTGAAAACACTGTAGTCCTCTCCAGTGGCCTCTTCATTCCCAACATATTGATTGTTGGGTTTGCTCGAATTGTAGCATGCACTGACTTGTACAACTCTTCTATGTTCTCAGGGTCAATACCTCTCCAAGATATCTGGTGTCAACTTTGGAATAACATCCAATGCTTTCATGTTCTCGTGAATTTGGGTTTCTTTTGTTGCACCAGTAATGACTGTGCTAACATTTGGATTTGATGCACACCACGCAATAGTAAGTTGTGTTAGAGGCACATCCAATTCTGTTGCAATGGGTTTAAGTCCCTTGTTGAAGGCACAAGGGGCTTTTCCGCAAGCACATTGTTGAAGGCACCAAGGCTTCGTTGAAGAGGCCTGACATGGATTATGTCGATGTCCTGTTCTGCCACAGGCCCGATACCTCTCTTATAACGTTCAGACTATATCCAGCAGGGACATTCATAAACTGAAGGCCAGCTCCGGTCAGGCCGTCACATCGTATATGACACAGTGTTGGAGAACTAACTACACCTCCTCTCCGAGTTCATTTTTCAACACAAATTATGATACAAACAATATCAATTATTTTGAAATCTCTTCAAAAATCAACACCACCGCAACTTCATGGTCTTCAACATAACAATGGCTCATGAAAATTTATAGACAGCAATCATGGAAAGATTTCAGCATTCAGGCACCTTCCAAATTTGGAATCTAGTCAAAAGAGGCTCGATACAGAGGGATGCCCAAAACGTATGACCAAAAACAATGTAAACCGATGTGAGAGGCTCAAGGGAGAGGAACCGACAGTTGTGGGTTCGGCAAACTAGAGTCAATGCGTTTGCAGAGTGTGGCTAATGTAAAACGCAGTGTGGTGCAAGTATAACGTATGGAAAGGGCAAAGTATACCACAGTGGATCGATTGTATGGGAGAGTGATAGGCTAAGCGTTTTTGTATGCTGTATGGAGCAGTGACAGGAGCAGGTATCCAGCAGCGACAGTAGAAATTATGTCAGACCAGTGAAGCGTTAGCGTCAGAGCTGCCAAGATTTTCTATTTGGGGAAGTGTGCACAGAGAATGCAACTAAAATATGGCTGATAGGATTTTAGAATAAAGAATCTAAGTCGTAGAGGGCCAGGACTGCTCACAACAGAGGAATGGTAGAGCTGATAGAGGTAACAACCTCTATTCTAACAAATGCTCAGAAAGGTATAATAAGGAGGAGAGCATTGGTTTACAAAGGCCACAGAAACAGGTGGCTCACACTTGAGCAGGGCAGGAGATCGCCTGCTCTGATACCATGTTAAACACACACATGGCAGCAACAACATAGGAAAGATAAACAGGAGAGTGCATTTATTATTAGCAAATGATATACATTTATAGTACATAGTGTGACCTTTGGATTTATATTCCAAGTGGTCTCTTGGACTCCTTTTGGCTGTTCAGCTTCCACACCAACCCTTAGAGGATTAGGTGTGCAATAGATTGTCTTGGAGTAATTAAATCTATTTCAAAGCTATTTGTCTCCCTTGAGAAAGAGTTTTACTTCTCACACAAATCTCAGCTGATACAATTGATCTTGGCCTCCCTTGATCACTACTTGATCTCAATTCCTAGACACAACTGATCCTCTTCTACCTCCTTGACTTGCTGTGCAAACTCTGCTGTTTTGCTTCAATTCTACTCCTTCCTTGCGCACTTGAGCCCCTTATTCCTTGCGCTAATCTCTTATTCTCTATCGCACTTTTGGCCCTATTTCTTGGCGCATTTGAGCCTATCTCCTTGTGTAGGAAATCTCCTATTTTGTAGCACACATGGCCCCTATTTCTATGCAACTTCAACTCCTGTTATTTAGGACCCCAACTCCACACAACTATGCACAATCAATGCCCCTAAATTCTAGCATGCTTCTGCGTCTATTCTTTAGGACAAAATTTTTACGCTCCATAATCAAGGCTCTCTCTCACAATCTTGTGAGCTTGCTTTGTCTCGCAACCTCGTGCATAAAACAATTGAATTTACTTCTGCCTTTGTCCTTCCTTTATAAATTCGATCCATGCTAAATTAGAATAGTTCAAATTTAGAACTCGAGTCATGATACCGAGTTAACTGAGAGTCTTACTCGCTCTCCTTCCAATCATCATTGGAGTTGTTACCTCCTGCTCTCTCCAATCAACATTGGAGATCTAAATCGCTCTTCCTTCAATCAACACTGATGACTAGCTCTAATTGAACTGCTAACTGCCACCCAATCCTGTAGTCAAACTGATGAAGACTACCACTTAACTGGACCTCCAACACTATGCATGAACTCTTGATGATTATTCTTGTAAACTGGAAATAAGATCATCATCACTGAAGTCTAACTCATGAGGACAATTCGAGGTCCTCACTTGCTAAGGCACAAGCCAAAAGACCTTGCTTGCTACATTTTCAACACTCCTCCTTAGCGAGGAAGGTACCTCTGGAAGAACCTTGTCATCCTGGATTTGTTTTCAACACTACCACATTCTCCGTTGCTGGCGCTGCTCCCTTTAAAATAAAAGACTTCTTTGCTTCCTACTGTGGAATCTAATCTAAAGACCTATTCTTTCCAACCATGCTTTGCGAGTCTATCACCTCAGTCATAAGTGCCATGTACCTCGTGTACCTTTGTGGCTGCTTACTCTGGTTGAAGGTGGTATTGGGAGGTCCAACTCTCTTCTGGTCCTTTCCCCCCCCAAACAACTCTTCTTCCCACTTGGCTCAAACTCTCCCTGTACTGGGAGTCACTAATTGAGTGGCTACCTCCACTCACCCTAGGCTCTACTCCTCATCATCTTGTTGGTCGGCCCAACTGCCAATTAGTCAAGACTCAAACTGAGATACTGGCTAAGGCTCCATCTTGAGTAGCTTCTTCTCAGGTACTCTAACTTGCTCTTGTTTTGAGGACTCCCTTAGAGCTTTGCCCTCCTCAACCATCACTTCTCTACTCTGTGCACTTCTTGCCTTGTTGCTGAAGGCTGTGCCTGTCTCTACCTAGAACTTGTAGAGATTCTTTATCCTCACGCCTATCTTCTTCACACATCCAGAAGCTAAGTGCTTGAGCTAAGCCTTACCTCTACTGAAGATGACATCATAACCCTTGTCCTCAAGGGTAGCTACTGAAACAAGGTTCTTCTTCAGGCTTGGAACATAGAGGGTATCTCTGAGATGGAGGGGATTACCTGGCTCCCTTTAAAAACTGACAGTACCAACTCCTCTAGTCGCATACATGCCATCATCTCCTAGCTCAATCTGAAACTGCATGTCCTTCTCCGTCAGGCGGTTGAAATACTTCTTGTTCTCGGTCATGTGGAAGGATGCTCTTGAATCAGTATACCATATGTTGCTATCTGCTGAGCTTTCCATGCAATCTATGAATGAGAAATATTTCTCGAACTGGGTGGAAAGTGCATCTACCTCTGCTGAAGCAACCACATGATCCTTACTGGACTCCTCATTCCGATTATGACACTTAGTGGCATAGTGCCTGAACTCATGGCAATGAAAGCACTTGATCTTGCTTATATCCTTCTCCTTCTTCTCACCCTTTTGACTGGACTTAACCTCCCCTTGGCTCTTGTTGCCCTTGGCTCTGCTACCTTTACCTACCAGGGCAAAGTTCTCATTGTCCTTTGCTGGTTCCTCTTCGGATTTCTTCTTGAACACAATCACTCCATAACCTTTCCCAACTCAAAATATCCTCTCTGCCACTTACTGCATCTTGGAAACTATACCAAGACTTATGGAATCCCAAAAGTGCAAGACTCACAAGGTCTTGTTCTGCTACTGTCACACCCACACCACTTAGCTCATCTTGAACTTGAATGAACTTTGAAAGATATGTGATCATGGGCTTATCTTTGCTCATCTAGATACTTCTCAGCTTCTCTTTGAGAGCAAGATTCCTAGCATCACTGGAACCTTGATACAAATCTAAGATGGCTTTAAACATCTCATATGCTGTCTTCTTCTCATAGAGATGAAGAAGAATATGGTCTTTGATCCCCTCAAGAATGATCCTCCTTGCCTTGGTGTCATTCTTTTTATGCTGGGCCAATTGTTGGGGATCTTGAGGTGGCACTATTTGATTCTTCACAAATTCTAGCACCCCATTTCTGCTCTTTAAACTCTAGCGCTAGCCTTCCTGACTGATTTATGTTCTTCACTAATTGATCAACTTGGTGCTGGTCTTTATATTGATCTCTGCTTTGATACCATGTTAAATTTCCATGGAACTCTGCAACTACTTAGATGAATAACTGAAAACTGAAACTAGTTTACTTTCACCAAGATGCAAAGTTTCTTAACAATTCATATGCAGTGGAATAAAAACACATGCACAAATTGACACTTGTTTTTCTTGGGAAACCCAACAGGGAAAACCTGCTTGCTTGATGTGGCTAGTTTATTTATTGTCTTGGAGCAATTGAATCTATTACAAAGCAACTTGTCTCTCTTGAGAGCGTTATGCTTCTCACACAAATCTCAGCTGATACAATTGATCTTGCCCTGCCTTGAACACTACTTGATCTCGGTTTTCGCACATAATTGATCCTTTGCTACCTCCTTGACTTGCTCTGCAAATCTTGCTATTTTGCTTCAATTCTCCTTCTCCTTCCTTGTGCACTTGAGCCCCTTATTTCTTGCGCTAATCTCCTAGTCTCTAGCACACTTATCACCCTATTTCTTAGCGCACTTGGGCTTATTTCCTTATGCACAAAATATCCTATTTTGTAGTGCACTTTGCCCCTATTTCTATGTGCACTTCAACTCCTATTATTTAGGACTCTAGCTCCACACACTTGTCCACAATCAGTGCCCCTAAATTCTAGTGCACTTGTGCTCCTTTTATTAGGACACAATTCTTGTGCTCCACAATCAAGGCTCTCTCTCTCACAATCTCGTGAGCTTGCTTTGTCTCACAACCTTGTGCACAAAACAATTGAATTTACTTCTGCCTTTGTCCTTCCTTTATAGATTCGATCGATGCTAAATTAGGCTAGTTCAAATTTAGAACTCGAGTTGTGATAACGAGTTAACTGAGAGTGTTACTCTCTCTCCTTCCAATCATCACTAGAGTTGTTAACTCTTGCTCTATCCAATCAACATTGAAGATCTAACTCGCTCTTCCTTCAATCAAGATTGAAGACTAACTCGCTCTAACTGCACTGTGAAATACCTACCAATCCTGTAGTCAAACTGATGAAGACTTCCACTTAAATAGACCTCCAACACTATGCGTGAACTCTTGATGATTATTCCCGTAAACTGAAAATAAACTCCCCCTCATTGAATTTTAACTTTTGAGGACGATTTGAGGTCTTCACTGGCTAAGGCATAAGCCAAAAGACCTTGTTCACTACATTTTCAACATATAATGGCTAGTAAACTTGGCCTTGCCACCTTGCTTGATCTCCAATGCCTTGATGAATTAGCTAGTTTTTCCACTTGAATTTCCTATATCTCAGCTTGATTTCATTTGGGTCTTGCTCCATTTGACCAAATTATGCCCTATGTTCCCACATCATCATCGTTTACCATGTCATCATGCCTCGTGTTGGATCTCTAATGCTATTGGGAATTTCAAGAAACTAAGTCGTGGGTTTTGTTTCTCCTCTTTTCTAGACTAATTTTGACATATTGCATGTCAAATTTTGCCAAGATTTGCTCCTGCTATGCTACTTGGAAACCTATCCTACCACATCATCACACCCTTGAGGATTTGGAAAATCTAAAACATGTTTTTGTTCCTCTCGTTGACTAGATCACTTTTGACATAATGCATGTGAAAATTTGCCCAAGGCTCCCCTTGTTCTACCCTTGGAAAACATGTAACACCTATTGACTGACTTTGACCTACCATAACTTGAGCATGCCTTCATTGATTGAAGAAATTCCACGTGGCATGTCATCCTATTACTAAAATAAACAAGTTGAGATCATGTTGACTTTTTGACTTTCGAGACAACTTTGCATTGAGAAATGTGGATTTCCTTAGGAAGTGTGAAATGTTGCTAACTATGAGACTACCATATATGAGAAACATTTGAGGGATACTACACCAAATCCAAGGCCACCTATAGACTTTATAGACTTGTAACCATTTGGTAAGACATAAGTGCACCTTGACGTGGGCTACATTGGCCCATATATCGGTGATTGTCCCTACAAAAGTAGGCTCCCATAAAACCATGAATCCTAAAGTAAACCCATCGAAGGTCCTCCAATCCTATCTAGGACGAAAAGAATCAGAGATGTATTCAAAGGGACGGGACATGGTCGGACGAAAACAGCAAGACACAAACAATAAGACACAAGGTCTAGGATACCTCATATTGTGCCTCACATGGTTAGTTTCGCAACTGTGGTCTAACGGTTAGGTGGGGAGGTTTGGTCCCCACAGGTCTTGTGGTCCAATCTCGGGCAAGACTATGTATGCCTGAGAGTTGCTCTAGGCGCGATTTCTTCAGTTGAAAAAATGGCCTCACATGGTTGTTACATGGCTTTAACTTGTGCCCATTGGGCTTACAATGATGCAAAATGTTGTGATGAATATATAGGTTCTCTCCCTAGTATAAGGGGTAACAATTGGCTCCAAATGTGGGATGCGTGCTCCACTTGGGAGGATGTGATAACCCAAGAATCTTCTACCTATCACCTGAAATAGACTCACAAAATGGACATCAAGTTCAGGGAGGGGATCAGATCGAAGTCCTATCCCTTCCTAAGAAAAAATCCAAAATGAAATAGCAACTAAACTAAGGAAAACAAGTATAACTAATGGAAATAACACATGAAAAAATTCATAACTACATTATGGAATTAGATCACATTAGCAAAATGGAAACTAAGGAAACTATCATAAAGTAAAATAATATTTAAGCGAATCTAATGCTCATGCCAAAGCTGTTAAAATCTAAAAGTTCTATGCAGAAATTTAAAATTTCTTTGCAAAAACTTGAAAATTCTATTCAGAAAACTGAATATACTTTGCAGAAAATTGAATGGAACTGAATGTATTTTGCAGAAAACAGAATTTACTTTGCAAAAAATTGAATTTTCTATGTTGTTGGAATTACTTAGAATGCATATTTCTTCTTCAAAATTTTCAGATCAACAATTGTAGATAGAACATAAACTTAAGGATCATATGAAGACAACCAATCACAAATATAAGACACAGAGAGTTAGTTCCAATGACTAGGGAAAAACCCACAAGGGGAAAATACAATTGATTCTTTTTCTATTACATTTCTTCAATTCTTTAATAAAGTACACAGAGAGAGGGAGAATGAGAATGAATAAAGTCACCAATGCCTGATCAACTTGCAGTTGAAGTGCCCTTGCTCTTTGCTTGAATATTTCCTTATCTTGATCAGATCTTGTCCTTCACACTTGCTCTAGCTCTTCCCTTGCTCTTACTCTTCACCTGCTCTCACACTTCTCTTGCACACACTCAACACTAATTCTCCTTCTTCGCAATGAGCATGCTATTCTCAACTCTCACTTGCTCTTGCTTAAATGGATGAGAAAAGAGAGGAGTTACAAAATGAATTCATGCCTTGAGTCAATAATAAGAGAATTGAATTCCATGAGAGAGAAGTTACTTGAGGAGAAGTGTAACTCATTTCAAAAATAGAGAGAGATGTACACTTGTTTTGAGGAGTTACAATTCGAATTAGGGAGAGAGAGAGTTACACCTAAACATGAAAGAATATTTGATGAGAGCTACAAATCGAATTAAATGAGAGAGTTACAAGTGCATTTAATGAGGAGTTACACTTTTGCCATACATTGAATTAGAGAGAGAGAGTTACATTCTCTTAAGTGTGTAGTTACTATTTTATTGCAAGAGAGAGGTTCGATTTTCCAAGTAAGAGATTCTCAATTTAATTTACTTATTTCATGAGAGAATTTGTTTTTATTAATCCATTAAAGGTGAATGACTTTAGACTATTTTATAAATGATAGTATCATAATAATAATACTAGTAAGGATAAAAATATTAATTCTTGACTTGTATAATCATGATTGATTTGAATTTAAAGTGGATTCCATATGTGGAGATCATCCTTGATCATTTAGACATGACTTTCTATTTTTGGAAAGTCACTTCCAAATTGAGATGTGACTTATTATTTTTGGAAAATCATATTAGAATTATTAGAAATGAAATTTTGTTATAGGTGGTTCAAACAAAACTGAAAGACATGATTTCTTCTAGGAGAAATTCATCCCTGAGCTGTCAAATTTTAACAAAAGCGTTTACTCAAATCTACCCTAATCTAATGTAAGAGAGATGAAATATATTTGGTAAAATCATACAACCAATACAACTAATATCTTAATTCATTTTTATCATGGATTTTATCTTTGTGTTTGGTTGCTAACCAAAGCAGTGAAACATCAAATGTGCAGAAGGAATATGTTGAAACCTCATTCTAGCTCAATAACTTTTGTACTGGGATGATCATTATGTAGATGAAAATTGGAGATGTGCCAAGGTTCACTTGTATTACCATAGGCTTCTTTGATCCATAGATCAATGGGGCTAATATAATTATCTTTTCCATTGTAGGCATATGACCACTCATCATTGCTGTTTGTCAAATTGGGAAGAAAGAGAGGTTTTTATGGCAACTCTAATTGGAACCTACGCAAAGATTGTTGTCCTCTTTGGCTACCCCTAACCACATACGCACATGATGAAAAAATTCACAAAATTTGAAAATATATTGGAACCCATACCTTACAGTTGACTATTTCGGCCAGGGAGGCTAAGAGCTCATGAAGTAGGTTTGGAATTGAGTGTGATGTGACCCACCTAATATTGCAAGGCTAAGATCTTCCCTATTAAATGGATATTTATGCATTTGTAAACAATATATCAAAGACATACACGACTGAGAAGTTTTTGCTATATCCTAAGTGTGAAAGCCCCCTTTTTGCACCTATATATATGTCTATTCTTGTATCAATTGATATATGTGCTCTATGGAATGACTTGGTTGATGTGGCCAAAACTCTGTAATCTGATGCCCCTCGGTGTCTGCGTCATAGATAGGATCACCTATAAAGGAAGAATAACTTGAGTCCCATTTACATCCGCCAAACTAAATGAATGCATTGATAGACTTAGGATCTTTGTGCCCCCCATCCTTTTTAGTAGTAGGCTTGTTTACTAAATCATCCTCTTCCAAATCACTAGGAAATGTGTCATGAAGATCAATTTCTTGGAAAGGAAGGTAACATGTTGAACTTGTGTTTTCATATGGAGGAGCGTGGGTGGGTTTTTGAATGATCCTAACATCACAACTCTCCTCATATTCTTTTTATTTGATTATTTCTTGGTTTTTGATTTGAAAGACAAGGAGATTCCTCTTTATTTCCTTCTACCTCAACAACTTCATCTTATTTATCTATACAAGTAGAAGTATCCTCTTTCACTTTCACTACTTGGTCCTTCTTAATAAAATGGGGCTCTTTAATACCATTTTCCTTTTGGGATTCGAGCCATTCTTCTAGAATTTTTTGTGCCAAATATACCTTTTCTATTTCTTGGATAGAGGGAAGACAACTTTTTGAATTATGATCCCATCTTGCACAAAAGGCTTCCAATTTTTTTGCAAAGGATGCAAATATACTTTTGCCAAGGCTCCTGTACCAAATCGATGCAGATCCTTACAAACTTATCATGAATTCAGACATCAGGACATCCTTGTAGAGTGTTAATTTTAAGTATGTTCCATGCTTAGAGCAATTTATTTCAATTTTCATAGTTAGCTCCATATCTTTTCCAGATTAACAATCACATCAGCATTAAAGTAAACTGCAGATAGAACATAAACATAAATC
>APFE031217803.1:45100-108275 GCA_000404065.3 Pinus taeda
ACAAGAGGATGAAGTCACCTGAGAGAGGAGCCTCATGGCTAACTGCTGAAGAGGAGGGCTTGTTGCCCCATGATTTGCCCACCAAGAATAGGGCTTCTTAGCCCCCCTGTCTCTAATCACATTATATCCTGCAAATCGACCAGTGCTAGTGGAAAACTCTGCAAAGACATCATCCACCTCATCAAGCAATGCTCTATCTTGAAAAACCTGCCTGAATGCATCTTTCCTCCCTTGTGAGATTTCACCATCCATGTGAGGAGGGAATATGCAGGAAGATCCACCATTCAGCCACTCATGGTTGTAGTATTTTGGGTTGAATGAGTGAGCCAAACAATGTAAAGGTGTGTAATTCTTGTCCCATATGTTGACAAGAATATCCTGTATAGTACCATAGAAGGCCTTTGGTGATGTCTCATACTCGGGGCACTCACTCTGTAGAATAATGCTCCTCACAGACTCAATCATGGAATCCCATCCCTCATAAACCTCTCCTAGGATGGGTTTGTTTGTATCTGCCAGTGTTGTTAAAATCGCGATATTATCATATAATCACGATAATTTCAACAAAAAGATAAAATCACGCTTAGTACTCGGATAAAATTTTTTTGCCCAATTTTTTGGGAAAATATCGTGGAATTTTTTTTTTTTTTTTTTTTTTTTTTTTTTTTTTATGTTTTGAGGAGGAGGAGGTGACCCAAGCTACCCCTGTCACAAGTAGAGGACGTGGTCTACCTCCTGTAGCTCCTAGTTCTTCAGCTTCTAGAGCAAAGTCCATAGTCTACTGCGGCCTGCGAACTCCATCGACATCTACATCTAGAGGGGCAAATGAAATCAATAGTATTAGACTTTAGTTATTTGGTTCATTTTATTGTATATGACATTATGACTCATGATATGAGATACATTATTATATTTTTTGTTGATATTTTGAGGTTGAGTTGGGATTCAAGAGTCAGGACTTACTATTCAGGACATGATTCACTGTTATGTGTGATTTTAGCACTAGAAATGATATTAAACATCTTATATATTAGTTCTTTTATCATATTTATGTGTCAATGTATTTATTTTATGTTGTAGATGGTTTAGATATTAAAAAAATTGAAAAAAAAATAAATATTTTTGTACCAAACGATTTTTTTCCTGATTATTACCGATTTTTTCCGATTTTTTCCTCGTGCCGATGTTATCCCAATAACGATTAATGCAACATTGGTATCTGCAAATCAAAGCAAAGAAATGATAGGGTCCATGATCTGAATAATTAGATCTACCCTCTCCCACCAAGCATCATTTAGCATTGTGTCCTTCACTCTTTTAGAGGCTACTTGCTCTTTCTCCGAAAAGACCAAAACTCAGAAATAACCATGGCCCCAAGAGCGGTCTTGACCTCCCTCAACCTCTTCAACATCATGAATGAAGAGGCAAACTGTGTATCAACAATCTTCAACAATGATAGATTGTTATACTCCTTGTAGATAGTGAGGGCATTGGTATGATTTTGCACAAAGTTACGGATATGTCGTGCATCCTCAATAATGTTACCAATCCAAAGCACATTAGAAGCAATGGATTTTAGTGCTAAGTTCAATGAATGGAAAATGCAAGGTGTCCAAAACACTTGTGGATATTTAGCTTCCACAATCATGTCAGCAGCCTTGCAAACAGATGCATTATCTGTAATGATTTGCACACAAGAATCAACAGCTACATCTTCAATAACTTTAATAAATAACTCGCCCATGAATTGTGCATCCTTGTATTCTCCAAGTGTATCCACTGCTTTCAAGAAAACTGGACCATTCAAGGAAGACACCATGAAGTTGACGATTGGGTGTCGTGCTGGATCTGTCCATCCATCAGAAACAATGCTAACCCCAGATGTTGGCCATGATGCTTTAATAGGCTCAAGCATTTTTTGCACCTCTTTTTTTGCCTTCGTCAACAATGTGGTTCTAAGCTTCTTTGAACCAGGAGGCACATACCATGATGGAGATCCATGAGTTAGAGCTCGACACATCTCAATAAATAGAGGTGAGCGTGCAACATTAAATGATATGAAGTTTTGATAGAAAAAGAAGGCAATGGTGAGATCAAGCTCTTCCCGTTTCTCTTTTTGAAAAATCTTGTCCATTGCACCAAGTGAAATTGCTCTTTTTTTTTGCTGCTTGTCCCCCAATAGAACTCTCAAATGGAAATTTGGTGGTGCCCTTCCTCAAAAATGGAGGGGGGTCTTCATTCTTGGTTTTTCTTGATTTTGCAACCACATTTGCCATACCAACAGTGAAACTCCTTTTCCATTTCTTTCCTCTTTTGTAAAGGAACAACTTTACAAGCTCCATTTCCACAACCTGGTAAAGTCAACAAATGGCTTTTCACACGGTAATGTGCTTTTGAAAGAAATGTGGCAAAAGTTGCATCTCCATTGCACATTGCCTCCTCCCTTCCCCTTGATGCTTGTCCCATCCTCTCTTGTGACATATTTCCACAAGGGATATTTCTCAATGCTGTCTTTAGGTCCTCCTCTTCCCTCAACATTACTTGCAGCAGACTTTGATGATATTGGGGGAGGAGGGGCATCTCCAATGGAGACATGCTTCCCTTTCCTTTGCCCCCTAACTGCTGCCCTTGATTGAGCCATGAATACTGTAAAAAAAATAAACAAAACATGCACAAATCTGTAAAAAAAATTCATATACAAACTGCTGTAATAGAAATGCAAAAAAATAGAGATGAAATGCACTTACCTGGTGCTTGAATCTCCTTGCCGAACGCTCCACACCCTTAGCTCCTTGCTCCAAACCCTTAGCTCCTTGCCCACAACTCAATGTATGCAAAATTGAAAGAGAGAAATGATAAATGACTGATAGAACATCGCGTTTTGATGCTCGCGGGTTTCCCTTTTTTGGGATTTGAATCCCAAAATCGTGACATGTTGTGTCCTAACATGACACGTGCGGGATTCGATTGTGTCATGTTAGGACACGACGTGTCATGTTCTAGGATTCGAATCACCACTGAATCGTGTCCAATTCGTGGTATTCGGACATGTAGCCCATTTCCAGCGAATCCGGTTTCATAGGTGCCATGACTTTGTCTTTTCTTTCGATGGTAATACAGCTAGAATCGGAACATTATAGTTCCTTGTCACAAAGGAGTCGATTGTTGAAGCAACGAGTTTGCCAACATAAGGTGAAAGGTGGTTCAAGAAGCAGAGGTTGTTGAATGTGGATTTGAATTTCTTCCTAAAAGAAGACTGCCAAAATCAAGACTGGGATGCAGTGGTCCTCCAAGCAAGCTGAAACTTCAATGGGCTATTGCACTAAGCACTGTGCAACTTTTCTTCACTTGTGAGGGTAGGTATTCCAAAGCTTACCTATATCGCATGAGGTTTCTTTGTCACTTAGTAGGTTTTAGGAAAATGAATGTGCCATACTTCCTATATCAAAATTTGTTTAAAATGTGCATTAAGGCAAGGAAGAGACCTGAATTACAAGCTCATGATATTTTTCATCACAGCCTTATTAAGATTTTATATACCCATGAGTTGAATAAGCAAGTGGAACAATTAAGGCAAATTAGACAAAGGAACCCAAACCCACCTGTACCTAGAAGATCAAAAAGAGGCTAAAACAGAGCTTGTCCTCACGCTGTAGCTCATGAGACCAAAGGAGAATCTAACCAGCCCTAGGTTGAAAGACATGAAGAGGTCCCTGTGAAAATGCCAGAAGTTGAGGTTGAGGTTTATGAAGGAAGGACTAGAAGCCAAAGAAGCCAACAGAGAAATTTAGTGGGGAAGGAGGAAATAGAACAGGAAACCTCAAAGAGCAAAAAGGGTAAGCAAAAAATTAAAGCAGAAGATGAGGAAGCCGAGACAGTTAGGGTTTTGGGCAAGATGGCCTACTAACAAGCTGAGGTCGAACTTCAAAGTCAGAATGAATCCTAAACATAAAGAGGCAGTGATCATCCTTGATGAAGAAGAAAAAACAGAGTAGGTTTAAAAAGTAAGAAAAGATAGAAAAACAGAGTATGTTGAGAAGAACAAAGGCAAAACCCTAAAAACTGATAAAAGCTCACAAAAGCTAACCAGGAGGGTGACAAGAAGTCAAGATAAGTTGGACATCCTTACTCAAGGTGCAAAGGACATAGGGAAGTGATCAATTGACTCCAGGGGTAGAGTATATAAACCTAATTTTTGTTACAGTAAACCCTAATTTTGTTGCACCAAACCCTAATATATATTTAACATTTTGGTTTACCATGGTTAAATTATCAAGCAATAATTATTTTGAGTATACTTTGGTAAGATATCAGATATTTTTGTGGCCTGAGGAGTGCGAGTCAACATGAGGAAAGCAAGTCGTAAAGAGGGCAAAAAACTACATCGTTTTGGCATCATTTCCAAGTTCATGCATCAATTGGGTACAAGGAGGGAATACGAGTTTAGCTTCAGAGATCAAGCCTGTAAAGCAACAAACTGTTCCATATCCTATCTTGTAGTAGATAGCTCGTTATTCTTCCAGGATACTGGCAGTAGGAGCGTATAACAACATTGTACTCTGTTTTGGCTAGGAATTATGTACCAGATTAGTGATTTGAATAACTCAGAGCATCAAGTTTTTGTAATTTTTGTCAATTAAACTCTCAAAGATTATGTAAATATTTTGTAATTATTGCAACGATATTTCAAGGAGTTGAACTCTATTGTAATTTCTATATATTGCGTCAAGAATATGAAGGAAGGTTGCATTTTTTGAAAAACATAGTCACTGTCACTTTGTGTTGAATACTTTAATCATTTCATTTGCCAAGGTCAGTGGATTATAAATGATGATATAAAGATCCATGCGATAGTTGGTTTTAGCATGTATCTCTCTGTTTTTTCATTTTCTCCTTTAATAATCTAATAAATGCATTCCTTCTGAATGTTTGGAAAAGATAAATTAATTCAGAATTCATTCTATTTTGATGCTCTAAGTTAAGTTTTCAAAGGTTCCCATCCTAATCTTCTATAGCCACCATAGGATTCATGGTGCATGCCCTATAGTGGTGGATTGTTCTTCTTATTCTTCATCCATCTACAACAAATGACAAAGGTCTAGGATCTGTTATCCACCTTGCCTTTATCAATCTTGATTAAACAACTAGTTATCTTGGTAAACCTATCTCAACCCTAGCTATTTGACTCCATCACCCAATGAGCTATTGATTTCAGGCCCAACCAAACCCTACATCAACACAACCTATCTAAAGATCTAGCCACAGTGCAAAAGTCAGAGAGAGCCCTCTGTGGATTGAAGGGGCTAGCCTTCTATCTACAAGTTGGAGTGAAAAGGTTACCTTGTGAATTTCTCTCCTACAACCAAGAGAAACTTTCTAAGTGTTAACAACCCCAAACCCAGAAAAACCCAGAAAGGGTTTGCCCTATAGTTTTGACGCTCCAAAATTGACCCCCAAATGCTTGGCCCTTCTCCACTGCCAGAAAATGTCACTTGTAACAGATATTGTGTTTGCTGCTCCTCAAAAGGGCTAGGAACTCTCCATATATTCCCTCCAATCAGATTCCAAACAAACCTAGCTCCTCAATCCTTCTCTCAAGCCTCCCCACAATCAGCTCCACACGACTGTGCAGTCTTGGGGCAAAGATGACGTAGGCCCAACCACAAAAATATCTACCATTGTGAAAGACATCCTTTGCACTTGAAAATCCTCTCCCCTTACCTGAAATTTGGTCAAGAAATTACCTTGCAATAGTATGGCTTCTTACTCCGACACCACACTTCACCATGAATTGCGTGGCTTCTTCCCTGCGTCCCAATTGAGCCAAAAATTCGTGCTATCTGCGTGGTATCTCTCCCCATCCTCCAAAGGTGGATGAAGTTGCGTTCCTAGGTTAGCATTCGAAGTCCACTGAAGAAAGGTTGAGACTCCTCCTTGGGAAACTCTTGTGCTCAATATGAAAATTTCTAAACTGAAATTCTATCACTGCAGCAACTGATTTATTTCACCTACTTATTTTTTTTTGCTGAAGTAAGAGTTGTACCTTCTATTTAAATAAATCAAACATTGTTTACAATATATACAAGTTTCCTTCCCACAGAGTGGTGTAAGCCACCAAAGAAAAAGTCCTATAGAATCTATGCCTTCTGACCTCAAAACGTGCTTGCCACTCATTTTTGAGTTCTATCAAACCCATTCAACGGGAGTCGCAGGGCACAAGAGTGCTCCTCACCGTAACCCGTGCCAACAAACCTTTATCCTGCCTCAAAAACCCTTCCGTCCATGATTCAACTTAAATCCGACGGTGGAAATGCTTATCGCTCCAAAAAGTAGCCAGATATTTAATCCCCCCGTCCCACCAAACCGCACGCACCATCCTGATTGTTGATCGGGCTTGCAGTGATCAGACGACCGTGTTGATGATCGCTCCCCTGAAATGATCGTTGTTTAATGTGCGATGAGGGTGGTTTTCATACCCCGCCCTCATCCACGTGTCCATTGATGTGTGGAATCACTGCCCCGACATCGAAACCACCTTCCGCTTGAACGCGGTGCGATTGCACCAAAACCACCCTAAAAGCGGTTTTAACTCCCAACGCTGGAAAGGAAGAGAAATGAGGTCGCCCTTGAACGTCCATTTGAAATGATTCTCATCCTTTCTTTTGACTGTGAAAACTCCCTCCTCTGGGTATTTTCACTGTTGTGGTACTCATAGTTGCCGAGGCCGTCCTTGGTGAGCTATCTACTGTTGACCTGTCTGACCAAAAATGTGTGTTCTGCATCAATCTCCTCACTGTGTATTGTTATCCTTAGTATTGTTCTGGTACACTCTCTTATCCTCTTCCGCTTGGTTATGGTAGAGTTCTTCTAGGCCGCTCTGTGGCATTGCAAGCCAACCCAACGAAATTTTGCTATCCTTGCAGGTGACACCTTGGTTGGCTAGAATGTCCGCCAATTTGTTGGCCTTTCAACGGACATGGATGAATCTAAGAGTGCGAAGTCCCTGAAGATGATCCTGAATTTTATGGAGCACCCTTGTTAACCTCCAGCATTTTGTAACTTTTTCCGGCCCTGTACTATGGCTAATTTTCTTGGTTGCGTTGATGACTAACTCTGAGTCAGCGTCTATGATCACATTTTGGTAGTTTTCCTGTTTCAAAGTTCTAAGCATTGCTCCAATGCCATAAGTTCTGCCATGTTGTTGGTGGCCTTCCCTAAATGACAATGGAAAAGGGAGATGATGTTACCATTTTCATTTCGAAGAACTCCTCCAAAGCTTGCAGTTCTCGGGTTACCTTTTGACGCCCCATCAATGTTATATTTCAAAAAGCCTTCCGGGGGGGGGGATTCCAGAATTCTTCAACCTTCTCCTTCATGCTTATTTTCCTATCCATACCTTGTGGAATGAGTCCCTGCATAACTAACTGCTTGAGTATTTCCAACTCTGTTTTTGAGGGAGGATTTTTGGGGAGCTCCCTGACTGTTGTGCTTACTGTCTCTTTTAACTGTTTCAAGATCTGCTCCAGTAGGCGTAGAGAGGAATTCTTTTCTTCTTTGAAAATTCTTTTGCTTCTTTCTTTCCATACATTCCATGTTATGAAACTTGGTAAGAGAGCCCAAGCCAAGTTAATAAATTCATTATCTGAAACCTTGTTCCTCCAATTGGTTAGGGTGTTGGTTATACTTTCTTTGTCTCTATCAGTCTGCTTGAAAAGAGTGGCAAAAAAATCCCATATCCCTGAGGTGAGCATGCAACTATTGAGAAGATGTTCCATTGTCTCCTCTTGTGCTTCACATAACTGGCATTTGGAGTGTCCCAGCATGCCCTTCTTTCTAAAATTGTCCCAGGTTAGGATTTTCTTGTGGTGAACCAACCACATAAAGAGTTTGATCTTCATCCAACTTTTGCTCCTCCATGGCTTCTGCCAAATTCTGACTGGATCTTGGGATTCCAGCCCCAGGGGGATAACTTTTGCTTCCTTGATATTGAAGTTGCCCTCTTTGTTGTTACCCCATTTGAGTTGATCCTGTCCTTCAGTGACAAGAATCATCCTCTTATCCAACATCCGCTTAAGGTTCTCTGCGCTCCTATTGAGGGTACTGTCCTCACTGCTACCTATTTTCTTCCAAGTTCTCCATTTTCCTGTGTTGCGAGCATGATCCCAAAAGTCCTTAACTTTTACTAAATCTTGGTTGTCTGTCTCTTGCTTGAGGTCCATAAATTCCTCTTTCAAGAGTGCTTGTTCTTGTTGCCATTTATCCTCCCAGAATAGTGCCAGATTTCCCTCTCTGATGTCCCAGACACTGTTTTTTTTGAACCACCTCTCTATTCTCCCAGGCCTTGTTCCATATGGGAGAGCCCTTTATATTTCCAGTCATTCTTATTAGCTCAGAAAAGTGCCAGGAGCTAGCATATTTTTCCTTCCAGGTGCTTGCCCATTGAGCCTTAGGATCCTTAACCCACCGCCAACAAAGCTTGGCCCCAAGAACCTTATTAAGAGTCTCTGGATCATCCAATCCTAGTCCTCCTCGATTCTTAGGTTTGCAAATCTTTTCCCATGACACTAAAGCCCATTTTTTCTTGGTTTCCTCCTTGCCCCAAAGAAAATCTCTTTGTATATTTCTAAATTGCTGTAAGATTCCTTTTAGAACTGGGAGAGCTGATAACATAAAGACTGGGATGGCTTGGAGCACGACCTTTGTTAGGACCAGTCTACTAGCTAGATTTAAAGACCTGAATGCCCATTTTCTGACCTTATCTTGCATTTTGATGATTAATGGTTCCCAAATGCTCTTATGCAGAGGTTTGGCTGTTAGAGGAACTCCCAAATACTTAGAGGGGAGGGATTCTCTTTGAAAGCCAAGGATTCTGGAGATGTTCCTCTGAATGGAAATGTGGGTGTTAAAGAAAAAAAATTTTGATTTGGAAAGATTGACCTCCATACCTGTTGCCATTGCAAAATCATTAAATATTTGTTTGTAAGTAAGCGCTTCCTTGACTGTGGGGATTCCCTGTAACATGGTATCATCCACAAACTGTTGATGGGTCAGAACTTGACCATTCTCCGATAGTTGGAGTCCCTGAATTTTGCCCATTACTTTGGCTTGCTTAATGGATCACCCCAGCCCTTCCATCATGAGGATTAAAAGAAAAGGAGAGAGTGGATCACCCTGTCTGAGTCCTCTAGAAGGAAGAAAAATTTCAGAGGGAGAGCCATTAACTAAAATTGAGAAGCTGGAGGAAGTCACTAGGGCCATGACCCATTTGATCCAATTATGATCAGAACCAAATGCGCCGAGCACCTTCTTGATATATGTCCAATTTACTTTATCATAAGCTTTGGCTATGTCTAATTGCATTATCATTCCCGCTTTCCTTTTTCTAGTTAGCGAGTGCACCACTTCGTGAGCTTGAATGATGTTATCTAGGATCTGTCTGCCTTCCACGTACCCAAATTGTTCCCTCGAGACCAACGTAGGCAGCAAGGGTTTGAGTCCGTTGGCTATCACCTTGGAAATTATCTTGTAGACTACATTGCATAAGGCTATGGGTCTGTACCTCTCTGGCGATTGTGCATTATCCTATTTTGGAATTAGGGCGATGAAGGAGGTGTTGAGAGCTTTCAAAATAGTTCTACTTAGTCTGGAATCTTCCACAACCCTTACGATATCCTTTTTGACAATGTTCCAGCAAACTTTGAAGAAATCCACATTGAATCCATTCGGACCTGGAGCCTTGCCATTTTGCATTTCCTTGAGTACCTCACTGACCTCCTTTTCATATACTGGTCTGTTTAAATTACAATTATCCTCTCTGGATACCAACTTAGGGATATGTTTTGTAAAGTCCTTGATAAAAGGTTCCCTTATTAAGACATTTTCCTGAGCAATGCCTTTGAAGTGTCTAACCAACACAGCTTCTATATCCTCATGGGATTGGTGAATCTACCCGTCCTCGTCCTTGATCGAAGATATTCTGTTGTGAGTCTTGTTAGCAATGGTGGAGCAGTGGAAAAATTTAGTGTTGCGCTCTCCTTCCTTTAGCCATTGAACTCTTGATTTTTGTTTCCAAAAGATTTCTTCTTGTTTGCACAACTTTTCCCATTCTAGATGATGTTTATCTACCTGATCATTTTTGATTTTGTCAAATCCATCCTTGATCAAAGCTTGGTTGAGCTTTAGAATGTTGTTTTCAACCGATTTCTTACCTGCAAAAATATTTCCAAATTCCTTCCTGTTCCATTCTTTTAGTTTCATTTTAATGTGCTTTAATCTTTTGTGAAGCAGGAACATTGTTGATCCCTAAACCTGCAAATCTTCCGCCCACCATTTTCCTATGTTGTTGTTAAAATCTGGGTGTGAAAACTAGATGCTTTCAAATCTGAAAGGTTGGTTTCTTGGAGTGCCTATGCCTTTGATCTCCATTTGAACTAGCCAGTGATCTGAGCCTCCATAAGGAAGAATTTCTGCAATTATTTCCTTGTCTAAGAGCATGAGATCTCGAGAGATCATGAATCTATCTAACTTGGAGGCTACCTAGGAGTCCCCTCCTCTTTTGTTATTCCATGTGCAAAAGCCATTGTTTGTCTCAATGTCGACAAGCTTCATGCTTTCTGAAAAAATTTGGAAGGTTGAGGAATCTTTATTTAAAGCTCTTGTACCTCCTTTTTTCTCCAAGAGCGATTTGATCATATTGAAGTCTCCTTCTATGACCCAAGGTAACCCTACATGCCTAGCCCGGAGATCCACCAATGAGTCTATGAATCGGATTTTGTCATCTAACCTTTGAGGGCCATAAACATTCGTGACTAGATAAGTATCCTTGTCTCCTACAGGCTGTATGACTATCGATAAATAGTTCCTTGATGCCTCTGCATCAATTATTCCAATCTTTTGGGGATTCTAAAGAGTGAGGATACCCCCTGCTGTGTTTTCAGCTTTAACTTCCAGAAACTCAAATATGCTAAGCCATTTACTATGGATTTGTCTTAACTTTTGAATAGAGCATTTCGTTTCTTGGACAAAAATTATATCCAGAGCTGCTTGCTGCATTCTATTATTCAACATTCTCTGTTTTCTCTTGCTTCCTAGACCTCTAATATTCCAAGTTGTGAACTTCATAATTAACAATTGGTGAAGGAGTAACTGGTTAGATCTTTCATCTTACCTGAGTCTACCATGAGCTTGCCACATTCCATCAGGAGCTCGTTTTGCTTTTTCCTGCCTCTTTTTTTTCTCGGATTTCTCGGTGCTAACCCTGGAGTCTTTTTTCCTGCTTTCCCTCCTTCATTGCTCTGTCTTTCATGTTAAGAAATTATTTAGAGAAAATAAATTAATATTGAGATTTACTGAGATGAAAAATAACCAACGATAAACACAACACATAAACACATGTTTATCCGAGAAAACCCCAAATCCGGAGAAAAACCCAACCATAATGAAATTTCATTATCCTTGGCCAAAACCCTGGCCAATCCGACTAAGTGAGCCTTCACCGCTCACCTCCAGGTCTTACATTACAATGAAGTCCTTCTAGCCTTTTATAAGCTCCATTACATATAATACCACGGGCAAAATACTATGGGTGCACAGTACCATGTGCCCCTAAACCATAACTGTTTAACCTGGTCAACTTTGACTCTATCCTGAGTCAAGTTTACCTAACAATTCCCCCCTTAAACTTGACTTGGGGTTCCTTGACTAACTCCAGCCAAACCTGCTAAGTGAGATAATCTCGCTCACTCTAGCTCTTACCCCCCTCAGAGTTTTTACCCGGGGTATTGTTAACCTGACATCCCCCTATCACCTAGGTCTAACCCAGAATTTACCGGTGATCACCGAGGGGTACACATGCCTTACCAAGTCTTACAGTAGTATGCCCATTTACATGCAATAATTTTGACTTCATTAATTTTTTTTTTTTTTTTAGTTTATTGCTACTGCAATTTTGATCCATCCTCTCTCAATTTGATTTGCTCAAAAACTTCTATCAAATCACTCCAACTGCAAGCCCGATGAGAACCTCATAGATTCTAGCACTAGTGGCCTCACGTAGTAGAAAATGAACAATTTTCGAAGCCGCATGAACAATTTTCTTCTGCTGACCAAAGGTATCTCTCAACCTTCTCTAAATAGCCGCATGAATCCCGAACAATTCGTCAGCATGTTCCAAACCGGTAAATATCACAAATGCACTGCGATCCTTGGCAGCTACGGCACTATCTTCCGCACATTTTCCTCTAGGTTCTTCCGCGTACGATTGTTCCACCATTATTTTCAGACTCAGATCTGTAAAAACGCTGCATTGATCTCATCAGGCACTATAAACTCCTGGCATCAAAGAATTCCTTTGAAGCCAATATCTGGCTACGATACCAATTGTCAAGAAATTATTTAGAGAAAATAAATTAATATTGAGATTTACCGAGATGAAAAATAACCAGCGATAAACACAACACATAAACACACGTTTATTCGGGAAAACCCCAAATCCGGAGAAAAACCCAACCATAATGAAATTTCATTATCCTTGGCCAAAACCCTGGCCAATTCGACCAAGTGAGCCTTCACCGCTCACCTCCAGGTCTTACATTACAATGAAGTCCTTCCAGCCTTTTATAAGCTCCATTACATATAATACCACGGGCAAAATACTATGGGTGCACAATACCATGTGCCCCAAAACCATAACTGTTTAACCTGGTCAACTTTGACTCTATCCTGAGTCAAGTTTACCTAACATTTCAGTGTTGTTTACTTCCTCCAAACCCTTGGCTTGAGTTTTCCATAGGACTAACTGCTGTATTCTATTGATCTTTTCTTGTGGTAGTGATTCTACCCCGCCCATAGTTCCCTGATTCAAGAACCCTTCTAGATCTAGGTTTTCTTTGTCAAGAATCTCTTGTAGCTCATTGTCTTCCGTTTCCATCTCACTCTGGTTCATTTCCTGATCCATTTCTAGTTCTGAATCACTCATTGTATTTCCTTTCCGTGTTTCATTTCCTTGTGTGTGCTCATTAATTTCTTCCTTGTCCCTCTGCTCACAACCTTCCTTCATTACTTGATCTTCTGCTGCTATCTCTTCATTCTCTTCAAGAACTTGGAACTGATTTTGACTAACCTTTTGCCCTCCCGCTTGGTTTTGCTTTGGCCCTTTTTTGCCACTTTTTCCTTTATGAACTACTTTGTGAAAGTTGTCTGTGTCTTTCGCTGTGTGAGTATTTCCTTTGCTTTTTGCTTTAGTGAGAGGGCAGTCTTTTAGAAGGTGCCCGTGTTCATGGCATCTACGGCATCTAAATGGAATATGCTCGTAGTCTACTGTTTGCACCCATTCCTCATCAAAAACCTCCAAGATAACTTCATCTGGAAGAGCTCCAGATAGATCCATCTCCACAACGAAATTCATTCTCCATGGCTTCATATAGAGTCCTGCTGCTGCATAGAAGTAGGGTCCGCCTTCAAACACTTTGTCTTTATCCTCAATGTTGGTGAACACTACAATGAAGAAACCCTTGGACCCTAGATGAAGATCAATGCTTCCTTTAGGCTTCCAGTGGTATTTGATCCAGGTTTGTAACGCTTTTTCAGAAGGCCATAGCCCCATGAATTTGCATATGATTGCATAAGTCTGCATGTGCTCCCTGTGCGCCTGCAACTCTGGATTATTTAATATTACTCTAGGAGTGATATCAGCCTTGGGTTTGCACGTTCCCTGATGTTTTTTGTCTGTTGTTCCCTGTTTTTTGTCATTTTCCTCCTTGTCTTTTGTGCTATCATTCTTCTTCGAAATGGAGCCGAGTGTTTCCTCTTCCCCGTTTCTCCTACCCTCTTCAACATTACCTCTGCCTCTCTCTGGAGGTTTCTTGTACTTGTTGGCCATCGTCTCCTTGTAGGAGGGAGAGGAGCTCCCTCCTCTGCGCTCATCCATGGTGAAAAATCCTTAGAAACCCTCAAACCCTAGCCGCTCCCTTGTCGCTCCTCCCCCGTAACCATGCTTATTTCACCTACTTATTATTCTCAATAAGTTATTTACGAAATTCCTTCAACAAATATTAAAATAAATTCTATTGTAGTTATCACACAATTACCTAGAGAAAAATACATGCACAAGAATCAATCACATCGGCACAATTATTTTTGGACAATTGTCCCCGGAAAAACCCAATGCGGGAAAACTGGTGCAACAGATGAGGGCTTTTTTAATTTTCAGCAGCAATTGCTTTTACAAGGAATGATTTTTATAGAGAATGGAAAGAAAACACCTGAGACTTTCCCTCTAAGACTATCTTACACTTTGGAGACCCTGCTCCCATCATTGACCTAGTGTGGTTCTGCGCCCTTTGCGTCAGACTGTGTAGGCCCTGCGTCTTTCTTTTTGCACTGCCTTCCACTACCCCTGCATCACCTCCTCCTCGATCTCCGCTTGCTGCTAAAGCCCTCCTCTTCCTCCACCATGCAACTCCCTTTGAAATCGATCTCCTCTTTCTTGAGAATCAAATTTCCTTGAGATATTGAGTATCTGCCGGTGTATCTCCAAATGACCCTCAAGTCTTCTCTTATACTTTTCCTGTTGATGAAACAATGACCGAGATTAAGTCCTTAATCAATGACTAAGATTAAAACAGACTTGTTCCTCGTCTCTTAGAAGCTTCTCATCCTTATCTTTATTAATATCCATTAATATTTTTATTTTCCTAAGTTTAGACTTAGGAACCCATTAAAAATATTAATTATTTTAATAACTCCTCGTATGAATGGAATTTCTCAAAACGATTTCTGGGTCTTGGAGATCTCATGTGCCTTAGCCTCTCCTCCTAATTTAATGGTTAGAGCACATCTGATGCCACCACAAATCAACACTCCCTCTTAGCGAGGAACGTGCTCTGGTAATGCTCCATCACTGAAACATCACACTGATCCTCTGCATTGGTACCTATGATGATTCTTGGCCTGTTGCCTTACATCATCTGCACTGATGCTTCTTGTACTGTTGCCCATGACACTGCCACTGCCATTGCTACATCTGTACTGTAGTTCCCTCTCAATTTGCTACATCATGCTGCCCGTAGCACTGCCATTGCTAATTGCTGCACTACAACTTTTGATACTTATCCATTATTGAAATGGATTCTTTACCATCCCCATCTTCTCCTTGAAATGAACAAACTTTGTTCTTCCTAGAGCCTTGATGAGGATGTTTGCCACCTCTTCTCCTGTAGGAGTGTACCTCAACTGTACTACCCCTCGTTGGACATAGTCTCTGACAAAGTGACACCTGATATCAATGTGCTTCGACCGATCATGAAACACTGGATTCTCAGAGAGCTTGATGCAACTCTAATTATAACACATGATCCTAGTCGCTTCCATCCTTCTCCTGAATAGATTCAGAAGCAATCTCCTAAGCCATATGGCTTCGCACAACGCTATGCTAGCTGCCATATATTTTGCTTGGACTGAGCTCAAAGCCATGGATTTCTGTTTCCTACTGCACCAGGATGTCATTCTTGATCCAATGTTGAAACATTACCCAGTTGTACTTTTCTAATCTACTGAACTTCCAACCCAATCTGCGTTAGTGAACCGACTCAGCCTGATATCATTGCCTCTGGTGTACAGTAGTCCATGTTCGACTGTTCCTTGTATATACATGAGAACATGTTTGGCTACTGCCCAGTGCACCCTCTTAGGTTCTACCATGAACTGACTGAGGGTGTTCACAGCGTAACAAATGTCTGGCCTGGTATTGACTAGATACATTAGGGACCCTATGAGCTGCCTGTACAAGGTGGGATCAACATCTTTATTTTCTGATGCATCAGTGTTCTTCAAGTTGGTGATCATTGGAGTAGCCATAATGTTGGAAACACTAAGGGGGGGTGAATCGGTATTTCTTTTCAATTGTTATTTTTACCAGTTAAATCATTTATATTTGGAACAAAAAATGAACAATAGGAATAAATGATTTTTACTAATATAATCTTTACAATAAATCAGGTACAATATATATAAGGTTTCAACCTGTTGCCAAGCACCAACTTGGACTTTTTGTGAGGCTCCAACCTCTAGGGCACCAACCCTGTCTTGTCAAGGCACCAACCTTGGATTTAGGAGCACCAACTCCAAGGACACCAATCTTTCAAATTCTGAGGCACCAACCCCAAGGGCTCCGACCCTATAGTTTTTCTTTGTCAAGAGATGTTTTGATTGTATTACACTGCTCTCAAAATCTTCTTCACTGTGTTCTGTCAATCTACAGCTTCACTGCTACATCAATGACAACTCGTCTTCATATGAAGGAGTCTTCACAATTCTTCATATTGCCCAACAGAGTCTGCAAAGTTTACCTCATGATGATTTCAACAATGCATCATGATCTTCAAGATCTGCTAATACTTATCAACAAGATATTTGCCCTAGGCTTCAATGTCTTTTCAAAACAACTATGTTTCGACCTTCTGTTCTTATTGTCACAGTAACTGCTTCGGGAGCGAGGCTTCAGGGGTAATTGCTTCAAGAATGACTTCTTCAGAGGAGTGATTGTTGCAGTTTCATATTGTGCATTCAATTAAAAAACAACCCTGCCCTGTTCATACTAAGATAATCTTCTTAGATTCGCAAAGCGTCCTTTTGAACTGTTATCTGAAATCACTATTAAACACAAGTCCAAGTTTTTCAATAAATAACCCAGTCAACAGAATGTTTGACGTTCAACTTCCTTCTTCTTCTGCTGGACCTTTCGGCTTCCTTCTTCGCTCGCTTGGTTTTCGACTTCCTCCGCACTCACTCGACTTTCAGCTTTCTTTCTACTGTTCCTTCGGCTTCCTCTGTCTCTTCAAGTTCACGAGTTTCACCAATGACCAAAGGACACATCTATTCGAGGGAGGCCAACTTGTATATTAAAAATATATATTGGAGAGTCTTTCATCCACAGACTTAATTATTCACGAAAATCGCATCATAAGAGAGGTTATACCCATATTAGAGGTCCCAAGTGCCATGTCATTCCTTTAATTGCAATTGCAACTTCCGGAGTTCTTTTACAAGTCGTGCCCATAACATAGGATTGCCCCTACTAGATGCAATATTATATTACACTGTTTTGATAAACCTGTTGGGTCCACCACTTTATCGCAATCGTAATTTCATAAGACTCCCGCAATTGCAACTTTATGAAAATCCTCATTAATAGAGGTCCCCACACGCCATGGCTTGTCGCTCCTATGGTTTCTCTTCACTCCTATGACTTCCGATACACTGCTCCGATAGCTCTGTTTATGCTCCTCCGTTGTTTTCTTCCTATCGGTTCTTCTTGGGCATATATTACAAGTGATACTTCCAATATGGCTCCTCTAATGTTTTCTTCTTTACTCCTCTGATATTGCTGTTGCTCTTTAACCTGCTTCTGTTGCTCCGTAACTTGCTTCTTTGATGGCTTTCGATGAACTCTTCCTCTCATTTTTGGCTTCACGATGGCTTCTTCTCTTTACTATTTCTCTTTCTCTTCTGATGGCTTCTAATATCTTTCCTCCTTGGTTCCATTGTTTCTATTATGTTTGTATTCAATCCTTGGATCCTCCATGAGCAGTATTATGATAAATGGGCATCAATGGGCAACCACATGTATTAAAGAATTTGCCATCACAAACACTGCCATATTGACATCAATGACAACCTAGATTAATAGTCTATAATCCTGCATCCTGAATCTCTTCAAGATTTCTGTAGCATATCTCTCGTCCCAGGAAGATCTCACCCTTTTGCTGCTAGAGTTCCAACCCCAGAAAATAATGCATGTGTCCCAAATCCTTCATGTCGAATTCTGTGGCTATGTTCTTCTTGTAGTCTTTGATGAGCCTGGATGATCCTGTCAGGAAGAGATCATCCACATATAACACTAGGATTAGAGGCTCATTCTCTACAACTAGATAGTAGAGATTAGGGTCTGCGTCACTCTTGACGAACCCCATCTTCTGCAAGTAGCCATCAATTCGACCGTACCATGCCCTAGGTGCTTGTTTCAGCCCATACTAGGCTTTCTTTAATTTGCATACATGAGATTTCTTTTCATGTGTCTCAAAACCTTCTGGTTGTTTGATGTATACTTCCTCTTATATTACCCCGTTTAAGAATGTTGTCTTGACATCCATATGATGGATCTCCCACCCCATCTATGCTGCAAGAGATATCACGGTCCTAATAGAAGTATACTTGGCTACTGGGGTGAAGGTTTCTTCGTAGTCTATCCCTTCCTTATGAGCATACCCCTTTGCCACGAACCTGGCTTTGTATTTCTCCATGCTACCGTCTGCAGCATATTTGACCTTGTAGATTCATCTCGAACCCACCATTGATCTGTCCTGAGGCCTAGGTACCACTTCTTAGGCACCATTGACCATTATAGAGCTGTATTCTTCCACCATAGTATCTACCCATACTTGATGCTGAACGACCTTCTGAAAACTAGAAGGTACCCCAACCTGAGCTACTAAGGCCTAGTATCTATCTGGTTGTCTTCGCTCCCTTTTACTATTCTTGGGTTCACCAATGATGTCTTTTGCATCCCGTAGAATTTGTCGGAGTTCCCGTCTCGTTCTTCCACTGGTAGTAGGTACATCTATCAATTCCTCTTCTTCCTGAGGTTCCTCCTATTCTGAAGCCTTGTATTTAGGAGGATTTCTGGTACCAGTTTCCGCTGGTTGAAGTGGTCTGACCAACGGCTTGTCTTTCGACTGCTCCTCGGAAGGCATTTCTCAGGATTTTCTGAAAGCTCTATCCTCCATGAACTTTACATCCCGCCGAACTACTACCTTCCTACTCCCTGGAAGATAGACTCTGTATGCCTTAGCATCCTTGCTATATCCCACAAGATATCCTCTCTAAGCAGTTTGGTTTAATTTCTTTCTCTACTCTTTGGGTATACGACAATATGCTAAATTCCCAAATATCCTGAAATCACTGACTTCAGGTGTCTTCCCAGTGAAGACCTTCTCCGGAGTGATTTTTCCCAATGCCTTGTAAGGATTCCTATTTTGGACATAAACTGTCATGCTGCATGCTTCTACCCAATAGGAATTTAGGCATATCCTGATCATACAACATTGCCCTAGTTGCCTCCACAATAGTCCTGTTTTTCTTTTCTGCTCCGGATTGTAGGGTGCTATCCACTCACTTGTGATGCCTTCCTTAGCGCAAAAATCGGTGAAGTCCTTGTCAACATACTCTCCACCATTGTCCGAGCGCAACATTTTTATCCTCTTTCCTGTCAGATTCTCCACTAGAGCTTTGAACTCTTTGAATCGACCGAAAACCTCATCCTTGGTTTTCAAAAAGTAGATCCAAGTCTTCTTGGAATGGTCATCGATGAAGGTGATGAAGTACTTGGCACACTCTTTGCCCTATTGTTACTTCTGGAAAACACAACTTTGGCATACTTGTCCAGAGCGCACCCTCTACATACATCATCCCGTTCAGTACCTAGTTCTGGAACTCCTGATACTGTTTTCTTGAGAATTCTCAAAGCCCCATGGTGCAAGTGTCCCATCCTCCTGTGCCATAGCTCATTGAAGTCTTTGTCTCCATTATTGCCTATCAGTGCCATTGGTGATTCTAGCTATAACTTGTACAACCTATTACTTTTGATTCCAATCTGAGCCTTCTTTTTCCAACTTGGGTGTTTGACATACACTTTCTCCTTAATGAAGAAAACGTCATAGCCCTTGTTTTGAAGTTGAGATACAGAAAGTAAGTGGTTAAAACTGGCAACTAGGGCCAAACTCCATGTGGGTCATCTTATTAATGGCAGTTGATATTTTTCTTGGATCCCTCTCATCAAGAGGTGTAGGATTGATCTAAAGATCATCCGTTTCCGATAAGTATCATGGAGATATGAATTTATCATTGTTATGGGACAATTTCATCAAGGTCGGCCAGCAATCAAATAAATCCCACTTGTGCTCAACATTTTAGTATAAATAGAGGTGGCCTTTAAGTCATTTCAACACACACTTGGGATCTCTTCCTCTCTACTTGTCTTTGGGTTTTAGTAGGAGGAGAGATCCTAAGGGATAACGTTGCCCTAATCTAGAGGGAGTGCCCTAGGCTCTATGCTGCCCTAATAAAGAAGCCCTACATGCAGGAGGAAAGGGAGATCTAGCACGGTGAAGGAGGCCTAACAATAGCGCTAACGCAGCCCTATGGAGAGGCCCTATGGAGAAAGCCTATACGCTGTCCTAAGGATGGTATAGATATACCCTAGCTGTAGAAGCCTAGAAGAGAACAGTGAGGAGTTAGGAGGCTATTCCAAGAGGCCGAGGAGCTGTTGAAGAGGGCCGCAACCCATATCTTGAGGTTGAGAGGCAAGGGGAAATGCTTTGGGGTGATTAGGTGAAGGAATATCCCTTAGAAGGGCTGTCGCAGCTAAGGGACAACGTGTTGTAGCAAGCCGCAGTAGATAAGAGGAGGCCGAAGGGTGGAATAGGGGTTGGAATAGCCGAGCATTGCAGCCAAGGCTTTCCTCCCCTCTTAGAAAGGCAAGAATAGTTGTGGAGGGCTATTCTGGCCACATTTTGAAGGTTGTTAGGGCTGCTGTTAGAATGCCCTAACTAGTCATGCGATGCAACAAACAGAGAAGCTCCAAAACAGTGATGATGACACATTGAAGCAACATGATGATGGAAGCGGCAATGATGATGATATATTGCAGTAGCATGTTGATGAATGTTGCAGCATGATGGGTATAGTGATGAAGCGTATCATAGCATAATGAGGGGCAACACAATGGTGAGGTGTAACAGTATGATATAGCAAGTTCATGGTGCTGTAAGTATAGCCATTGGTACAACAGCATGGAAGGGATAACAAACTATCATTGGGACGTACACCAAGCATGCAATGGTACGACAACATGCAAGGGACAACAAACTAACATTGGGACAACTGTATGGTACTTAGCAGCAAGTACACCAAGCATGCAATGGTACAAGCGTGCAAGGGACAACAAGCAAGTAATGGGACAACAAACATGGACAGCTTGGTTCAACCATGACGCATGGGACAACGGTACAACATTAGGTGCAACAGTCATGAGGTCTAGCACTGTGATGATGGGTGCAACATGGTGCAGCACAATGAGGTACATCGTGATGATGAGATGCAACACGATGATAGGTGAAGGAATCACCTTGGAGAATCAGTTGAAGGAGCATGTCTTCAACTGATCTCATGTATCATCTTCTTAGAGATGATCTATGCTCTCATGTAGATAAGTCAAAGTGTTGACTTCAGTTGTAAATTTTCTATCTCTCTCTCTCTCTTTGCTGAATTATTGAAGAACATATAAGAAGAATTGATCAAGGGTTCCCCACATTGGGGTTTGTCCCTGCTAGCGCCACATCTTGTGTCCTCTTGTCTTGGCTTGTCTTCTGCGATTTATATTTATGTTCTATCTGCAGTTTACATTAATGATGATGTGATTGCTAATCTGGAGAAGATATTGAGCTAACTGTGAAAATTGAAATAAATTGCTCTAGCATATAACATACCTAAAATTAACATGGTATGAGAGATGAGGTGAAGACAAAGCCCAAGCAAGAGTGAAAGAGCAATCACCAAAGACAGTTGGGAAAGAACAAAAGGATCAATGGATTCCTCATCCCTCTTCTAATTCACCAAGGGTGAAGTCGAAGTAGAGAATATTATCAAAATGGCGTAGCGGATCTTTCTGATGGCCTACCGGAAGATCACTCCTATGGGAAGTCTGGATCTAAGGGTGGAAGGAAAGGCAGATGCCTTGGTTGAAATAAGTTCGGCCATTATGCGAAGGATTGTCCGACTGGCAGGGACACATCAATTGATGATGATAACAATCATTCCAGGGACATCTTCAATGATCAGAGGAATGACAGTTAATGCAGGTCATCAAGGACACGACCGACTCTTCAAAGAAAGCAAGGAACCCTAGGTATGAAGAATCAAATGTTGTTTCTGATAAGATAAAGAAGTGTTATTTTGTATTGGCCCTCTCCTTTAGATTCTTTGGGAATCTGGCTTATTGATTGTAGTGCTTCAAGGCACTCCATCAGATAGAAGGGTGCTCTCTCTCTAATTTGGTAGAGATGGAAACATTCGTGGGATTATACTTTTGTAGTCGATGCCACCTATCTCGAAAAGGGTGCTACCCCTCAATTGAATGAGGGTAACTCGATTCATTTACAGAATCTATTTTATGTACCCGATCGCAAGAAGAACTTGGTGTCCATTTCGACAATGGAAGTGTAATGACCCCGGAAAATTTATAAATAATTTTTCTGTTGTTACCACCGTAGGTAAAAACATTGAACAAGGATTATTATTTTTAAAAATGATTATATTATTATTAATTCAGAATTTGAGCATGGATTGAATAAATCACATATAGTAACTTCCCATGAGGAAGTTGTTTTCTTTTCTAGATAATTTAAAGAAAACAGTTGCCAGCAGGAAAGGGGGAAAAAACCCTAACTGATTTTTCTTTCCTCCCATAGTAAAGATGGGGGAAAGGAAAAAGGAACCGGGCTGTTGAGGAATAGACGGGAGGAGGCAAAAGAAAAGAAGTCTGGTGAGGACTAGATAGCACGGGCACAGATAGTGCACCAAATTTGCTGAAGGCAGTGGTCTGGCAAACAAGCTTGGGGGGAGATTCGGTCTTGTTGACGAGTCTCGTGGACGGGAGGAAGGACAAGCAAGAAACCAGTCTCCTGAACTCTGGAGAGGTGTGGGAACTGTAAGGGCAGAAATACAGGTAAGTATAACTGCAACTCCATATTTCTATAAAAAAAGATTGTATTATTAAGGAACACCACGTTAGTGGTATTAGTTATATAGTCAAACTGCCTCTGTTGAGGATTCTATTATAAAAGAAAAATTAGTGACATTCTGTAAGGGACTTGGTCTTGGACCCTGTTCTGAAAATAACATTGGTAAAATTCAACTAAACCCAAGAGTAGGGGTTCCTTAGGTTTAAGGTGGTTACAGCTATCTGTTAGGACACCCGTAACCCCATAAAACCAGTAGCAGAACCTTGGAGAAAAATTGTAGGGTTCATAATAAAGAAAAGAGAAATTAATCATAACTCTGTAACTTCATTAAAAATAGCAGGAAAATTTGGTAAAACTGTAAATAAAGTAAGAGTGGAGATTGTAAGTTCTGGAAGCAACCAAACTCAGTAATAGTATATGAGTATAGTAAAATCCTGCTCTGTGACTAGGTAAAATAGAAGAGTTCCCTTTAACTGCATTAAAATTCCATTATGATTAAACCAAATACCGAATATAAATGATAAGTTATAACATTCAGTCGAATCATGGTACAATGCCTGTAGAATATCATAGGAATAGAAGAAGAACGATTGGAACTTTAAATCAGGTTTCAAATGCCTTAATGAATACACCATTAACCAGTGCCTAAGCGATATATGTATATATGTACTTTAAAGTGAATTAAACCTGTACCAAAAAAATTTACGAACTCGGAGATCTGTTAAACATCACAACAGTCATCACTGAATGCTTACGGGTACCTGTGTATACAATTATATTAGGGTATAAAAGTCTGGTAGAATGCTGATAAGCTTCACCATCATTCGAACAAGAATTTAACCTAGACATTCCAGAGCACTAATCGCATATGAAACAGACAAAACAAGAACCAACCATGCATATCGGATAGACATTGGTAGAACAAACAACATATGAATACTAGAGCAACTTATACAATGTTCGTAACAAAAAGAATACAAACATGCCGAGACCTGTTAAGTCGAAGTCGTCGAGTCATACCATGGACTCCGAGACCCAAGACTCAGGAATCAATAACTTATATCAGAACAGGGGAAGCACGAAAAGGAAATAAGTCATATATTATATTTACATTTAACTGGTTCAAGAGCGTGCAGCTGGGTTAAAACAAAGACTAAAGAACTCAACGAAACCCTTTCATTACAGAACGAAGAATCGATACATAACTTATGACCAGGTGCCAATTCATCCAGTACTGCTAATATGACATTCCAAATAAACAAAGGACTGTTTGCCCTTAAATAAGACAAAATACAGCGTGATACAATTCATATAAGTTCAGAAGCCTCATGGAGCGGCAACTGTGGATGGCTCTCATAGCAGAGAGGATAAACAGTCGAAGACATTCTTCCAAAAGAAATCAATGAACCTGACAAGGGAATGAACAGTTGTTAAGCCGTTGAAACCGACATCCTACCAAACAATAACCCTGGTGCAGCAATGGTTCGGGATGAACTTACAGGGAGGGGTTCATCATTACATCTGGACAGAAGCTGCTACCTTCCCATAACCGCGACAACTAATTGCTCCAAGTCCTGCACAATTCATACAGTGAAACAATTTAGAAATCGTCCCTTATCTTACCAAACAAAATCTAGATCGATTCAAAGGTAGCAGTAAAGAAAAAACTTCGTAGGAGATACCTGAATGGTTGAGCAGGGTTACGGGGTAGGCAACTTGGAAGGCGCTCAGCTCGCCTTCAAGCGACAAGGCAAGAGTAAACCTCTGGTTCAAAGTTGGATCGGAGGAACCCTCTAGAAGCCGAGCTCTCTGGTTCAAAGCTGTATCGGAGGAACCCTCTGGAAGCTCAGCTCTCTGGTTCGAAACTGTATCGGAGGAACCATCTGGAAACAGAGCTCGCACACAACAAATGGAGACTGAAACCCTAAGCGCTGCCATGTATAGTTAACCGGCGCAATCACAACCGTTCGATGGAGGGGAAAGGATTCCCTCCGTCGATTTAATCCAGAATCCCGAGGACCAATGTACTCTGCTATAACATTAATGTCAACAACTATCACCAAGGATTGATATCTGAGTTGGAGTAAGCAGATCACGAGGAGAGTCTAGCTGTCATACTCTCGGCTAGCGAACGATTAATATGTTTTGGGAACAAATTGCCATCGTACCGCCAGCACTAAATCATATGGTATGTGAAGTCCAAGTGCCTGAGAAGGGTAAGCTTTATAAGGTTTGATGTGGGTACTTGTAATTTTACCATGAATGGTCGGCACGATAATTGTAACGTCTATTAATGTATAAATATTTTTTTTTTTTATTATCAATACTTTTATGTATTTTCACTTGGGAATTGGGAGTTGTGATAGGAAGTCAAAGGTTTTAGGGTGGCAATCATTAATGGAAAGGTATGTGTTTGGAAATAGAATTTTCAAAGATGCTTTTACTCGTGGGTTTAGGGTTGGCAATTTGTATCAAATCGCAAAAAGTCCATTGGGGACCATGTCAGTTGACACATAGCACCGGAGGCCTGTGAGTCAGATGATGACAAGGATGCCTGAATTCAAAAGGAGCATGAAGGTACATGTTTGAGATGTATCAAAAGAAAATCTCACAAGGGGACCATTTCCCTCATGTAGCAGGTCTATAGGTTTGGAACAACTCGAGGAGATTTGAGATTCATGATTGGGAATCTCATGTGTGTAGGTGGAAGAAAGCCTCTATGGCTTGAAGCAAATCACCTCGGGTTTGATATGAGAGGATTGATAGCTGTCAGATGAAGCTGAGATTCACTAAGAGTGAAGCCGATCCAAACCATTTTTTGAAGGTTGTGGATGATAGACCTCTCATACTGACACCTTCTGAGAACGACCTATTTTTGACAAGTGCAGACCCTCTCACTTGCAGAAGTAAGAGGGAGTTGGATTCTGGATATGGAATGATAAACTGCAAGCTCGTGACTACCTCAAGGATCTTAACTTTCAGAAGTTATATGGTGGTAATGCTGGACCAGATTTGGGAAATGCCTCTGAGTTTCATAAACTCATTTGCATTGATGTTCTTGGTGAACTTGCGTCCAGATATATGTTTTGCAGTTAGCATGGTGAGCTCATATTTGGTTGAGCTTCACTGGATTGTTGCCAAAAATCTTCTAAGATATCTTCGGGGTACAATCTCTCATGGATTGAGATACATTGCCGGAAATATGAAGCTGCATGATTATTTGAATGCTCACTGGGTAGGCAGTGTGGAGGATCACTAGTGCACTACTCAGTGCTGGTTCTTTTTGGGTTCTGCTTTGATATTATGGATGAGCAGGAAGCAAAAGTTGGTTGCTATAAGCACCGCCGAGATCGAATACATAGCCACGAGTATGACCTCCTATGAAACTGCTTGGTTGTGGAAGCTCTTCAATGAGTTGTTTGTACACATGATGAATACCACCGTGATCCTCTGTGACAACCAGGGGGGGATTCGATTGTTGAGGAATTTCGTATTCGATGATTGCTCCAGCAGATAGACATCAGATACTACCTTATCTAGGATTTGGTAAGTCGATGAGCGAGGAGGCTCCATCGCATTGAGACTAATGTACAGGTCGCAGACATTTTGTCAAAGCCCCGGGGAAAGGTCAAATCTGCGACTTTCTCGAACGACTTGGAGTCGTTGAGAGACCTTCTTTTAAGGGTCTTGCATGTTGCATGCATTGAGCTCTAGGAGCTCTGGGGGGCTTGGGGTACTTACTGGAGCAACACACGACTATAGGGTGACTCTCCCTCCCCTAATGGTGCACTATGTACAGGGTGAATGGCTCAGCCTTCCCGTGTGAAACCCCGTGGCGACTTTGGGACAGGATGATTAGTTCTCCTGTGGGACATGATGATTAGTTCTCCTATCGAGGCATCCTACCCATGCAGTCTGGGACTCATGGGAAGTACCTCTCATCTGATCAATGAGTAGGGAAATGGGGTTAGGGACCATTAGTAGTACTACCGATGGACGCATTGTTGTATCTACCGTACTCCCTATGCTAGGATGACCTCCATTGATCTGGGATCAATGAAACTAATCTGGGATCAGTATGAGTGGTTTGAGACACTCTCTTGTGATATTGATCTATGAAACTGATCTGGGATCAATATGAGTGGTTTGAGACACTCTCTTGTGACATTGATCTGGGATCAATGAAACTAATCTGGGATCAGTATGAATGGTTTGAGACACTTTCTTGTGATATTGATCAGGGATCAATGAAACTGACTTTGGGTCAGTAAGAGTGGTATGACACACACTCCTTATATGAAACTGACTTCGGGTCAGTAGAGAATGGTATTAGACATTCTCGATCAATTCTTCTTCTTCATGGTTCAGCAGAGCAGAGCTCAACAGAGAATAGTAGAGCAGAGCTCAGCAGAGCATAGCATAGTAGAGCAGTGCAAGGCACTGATGGCAGAGATAGTACAGTCAGACATATGGATCAGCAGATGGAGTTCTCCCTAGTTGAGAGGGAGTGTTTAAATTGAAAACTAGGGCCAAACTCCATGTGGGTCATCTTATTAATGGTAGTTGATATTTTTCTTGGATCCCTCTCATCGAGAGGTGCAGGATTGATCTAAAGATTTTTCAATTTCGATAAGTATTCATGGAGATATGAATTTATTAGTGTTATGGGACAATTCGTCAAGGTTGGCCAGCAACCAAATAAACCCCACTTGTGCTCAACGTTTTAGTATAAATGGAGGTGGCTTTTAAGTCATTTCAACACACACTTGGGATCTCCTCCTCTCTACTTGTCTTTGGGTTTTAGTAGGAGGAGAGATCCTAAGGGATAACGCTGCCCTAATTTAGAGGGAGTGCCCTAGGCTCTACGCTGCCCTAATGAAGAAGCCCTAGACGTAGGAGGAAATGGAGATCTAGGATGGTGAAGGAGGCTTAACAGCAAACCCTAATGCAACCCTATGGAGAGGCCCTACGCTGCCTTATGGAGAAAGCCTATACGTTGTCCTAAGGATGGTATGGATATACCCTAGCCATAGCAACCTAGAAGAGAACAACGAGGAGTTAGGAGGCTATTCCAGGAGGCTAACAAGTTGTTGAAGAGGGCCGCAGCGCATATCTTGAGGTTTAGAGGCAGGGGGAATGCTTTGGGGTGGTTAGGTGAAGGAATATCCCTTAGAAGGCTGCCGTAGTTAAGGGACAACTTGTTGTAGCAAGCTGCAGTAGATAAGAGGAGGCCGAAGGGTGAAATAGGGGTTGGAACAGCTGAGCATTGCAGCTAAGGCTTTCCTCCCCTCTTAGAAAGGCAGCCGCAGTTGTGGAGGGCTATTCTGGCCACATTTTGAAGGCTGTTAGGACTGCTGTTAGAATGCCCTAACCAGTCATGCAATGCAGCAAACAGAGAAGCTCCAAAACAGTGATTATGACACATTGAAGTAACATGATGATGGAAGCAGCAATGATGATGATATATTGCAGTAGCATGTTGATTAATGCTGCAACATGATGGGTATAGTGATGAAGCGTATCATAGCATAATGAGGGGCAACACAATGGTGCGGTGCAACAATATGATATTGCAAGTTCATGGTGCTGCAAGTATAGCACATTGGTATAGCAACATGCAAGGGACAACAAACTAACATTGGGACAGTTGTATGGTACTTCGCAAGAAGTACACAAAGCATGCAATGGTACAACAACATGCAAGGGACAACAAACTAACATTGGGACAACTTTATGGTACTTAGCAACAAGTACACCAAGCATGCAATGGTACAACAAGCATGCAAGGGACAACAAGCAAGCAATGGGACAGTAAACATGAACAACTTGGTTCAACCATGACACACGGGACATCAATACAACATTAGGTGCAGCAGTCATGAGGTCCAACATTGTGATGATGGGTGCAGCATGGTGCAACACGGTGAGGTGCAGCATGATGATGAGATGCAGCACGATGATAGGTGAAGGAGTCACCTTGGATAATCAGTTGAAGCAGCATGTCTTCAGCTGATCTCATGTATCATTTTCTTAGAGATGATTTATGCTCTCATCTAGATAAGTCAATGTGTTGACTCAAGTTGTAAATGTACTATCTCTCTTTCTCTCTGCTGAACTATTGAAGAACATTAAGAAGAATTGATCAAGGGTTTCCCCACATTGGGGTTTGTCCCTGGCTAGCGCCACATCTTGTGTCCTCTTGTCTTGGCTTGTCTTTTGCGATTTATATTTATATTCTATCTACAATTTACTTTAATGTTGATGTGATTGCTAATCTGGAAAAGATATTGAGCTAACTGTGAAAATTGAAATAAATTTCTCTAGCGTAGAACATACTTAGAATTATCATGGTATCAGAGGTGAGGTGAAGACAAAGCCCAAGCAAGAGTGAAGGAGCAATCACCGAAGACAGTTGGGAAAGGACAAAAGGATCAATGGATTTCTCATCCCTCTTCTAATTCACCAAGGGTGAAGTCGAAATAGAGAATATTATCAGAATGGAGCAGCAGAAGTTTCTGATGGCCTACCTGAAGCTCACTTCTATGGGAAGTTCGGATCTAAGGGTGGAAGGAAAGGCAGATGCCTTGGTTGAAATAAGTTCGGCCATTATGCAAAGGAGTGTCTGACTGGTAGGCACTGATCTGGATTTAAGCAAGAACGCAATACAATACAAAAATAACCATGAATACAGAGATGCAGCGGAAATAATGCTTCATTTCATTAATGTAAAATGCTGAAATATGCTTTCAAACAGAAATGGAAATAAACCAGCTAGGGCGATGGTAGCTTATCTCTGAGAAGAGATGTGGCGGCTACATACCTCTAAACTGTGTTACAATGAGGCTCGAAAGCCTATTTATTGTTGAGAAACAATGGAAACCCTAAACATTGAAAAGCCTAACCCTAGAAGATGAAACGCCAAATTGTGGGCCCTGTTTGGATAAATTGGTACATCAACTTCCCGGGGTCGTAACTTTGGCATATGATCTCCGTTTGACGCATACATTATCTCTTTAGAAAGATCTATCCGAGAACTACAACTTTGGGAAGAGCAACATCGGTCCATGGACCCATGTTGCTCCCAGATTTCCCAAAAAATGTCGTTTAGGGCCTCAAAACGGCTCCAGAAGTTCAGGACCTAAAAACTACTAAAAATACTAAATTGTGCTACAAATAAGGAAATTGAAAAACTGAAAGTGACAATTGTGGGGGTCCAAGTGGGATAGGCTGGCGGCCACCAACATCCACCTGGATCAGGGACACATCACTTGATGATGATAACAATCATTCTAGGGACATCTTCAATGATCCGAGGAATGACAGGGAATGCATGTCATCAAGGACACAACCGACTCTTTAGAGAAAGCAAGGAACCCCAGGTATGAAGCATGAAATGTTGTTTCTGATAAGATAAAGAAGTGTTATCTTGTATTGGCCCTCTCCTTCAGATTCCCAATTATTGATTGTAGTGCTTTAAGGCACTCCATTGGATAGAAGGGTGCTATCTCTCTAATTTGGTAGAGATGGAAACATTCGTGGGATTATACTTGGAGCCAATGCCACCTATCCCGGAAAGGGTGTTACCCCTCAATTGATTGAGGGTAACTTGATTCATTTACAAAATCTTTTTTATGTACCCGATCACAAGAAGAACCTGGTGTCCATTTCGGCAATGGAAGTCAAAGGTTTCAGGGTGGCAATCATTGATGGAAAGGTACGTGTTTGGAAATAGAAGTTTCAAAGATGCTTTTACTCGTGGGTTCAGGGTTGGCAATTTGTATCAAATTGCAGAAAGTCCATTGGGGAGCATGTCAGTTGACACATAGCATCAGAGGTCTGTGAGTCAAATGATGACAGTGATGCTTGAATTCAAAAGGAGCATGAAGGTACATGTCTGAGATGTACCGAAGGAAAATCTCACAAGGGGACCATTCCCCTCATGTAGCAGGTCCACAGGTTTGGAACAACCCAAGGAGGTTTGAGGTTCATGATTGGGAATCTCATGTGTGTAGGTGGAAGAAAGCCCTCTATGACTTGAAGCAAATCACCCCGGGTTTGATATGAGAGGATTGATAGCTGTTAGATGAAGTTGAAATTCACTAAGAGTGAAGCCGATCCAAACCATTGTTTGAAGGTTGTGGATAATAGACCTCTCATACTGGCACCTTCTGAGAACGACCTATTTCTGACAAGTGCAGACCCTCTCACTTGCAAAAGTAAGAGGGAGTTGGATTCCGGATATGGAATGATAAACTGCAAGCCCGTGACTACCTCGAGGATCTTAACTTTCAAAAGTTATATGGTGGTGATGCCAGACCATTTTTGGGAAATGCCTCTGAGTTTCATAAACTCATTTGCATTGATGTTCTTGGTGAACTTCCGTTCGGATATATGTTTTGCAATTAGCATGGTGAGCTCATATTTGGTTGAGCCTCACTGGATTGTTGCCAATAGTTTTTTGAGATATCTTCGGGACACAGTCTCTCATGGATTGAGATACACTGTTGGAAATATGAAGGTGCATGATTATTCGAATGTTGACTGGGCAGGCAGTGTCGAGGATCACTAGAGCACTACTCAGTGCTAGTTCTTTTTGGGTTCTGCTTCGATATCATGGATGAGTAGGAAGCAAAAGTCGATTGCTATAAGCATCGCCGAGATTGAATACATAGCCACGAGTATGACCTCTTATGAAGCTGCCTGGTTGTGGAAGCTCTTCAGTGAGCTATTTGTACACATGATGAATACCACCGTGATCCTCTGTGACAACCAGGGGGGATTTGATTGTTGAGGAACCTCGAATTCGATGATTGCTCCAGAAGATAGACATCAGATACTACCTTATCTAGGATACGGTAAGTTGATGAGCGAGGAGGCTCCATCGCATTACGACTGATGTACAAGTCGCAGACACTTTGTCAAAGCCCCGCGGAAAGGTCAAATCTTCGACTTTCCCGAATGACTTGGAGTCGTTGAGGGACCTTCTTATAAGGGTCCTGTATGTTGCATGCATTGAGCTCTGGGAGCTCTGGAGGGCTTGGGGTACTTACTGGAGCAACACACGACCTTAGGGCGACTCACCCTCCCCTAATGGTGCGTCATGTATAGGGTGAATGGCTCAGCCTTCCCCTGTGATACCCCGTGGCGACTTTGGGACAGGATGATTAGATCTCCTGTCGAGGCATCCTACCCATGCAGTCTGGGACTCATGGGAAGTACCTCTCTGATCAATGAGTAGGGAAATGGGGTTAGGGACCATTAGTAGTACTATCGATGGACCCATCGTTGTATCTACCGAACTCCTTATGCGAGGATGACCTCCATTGATTTGGGATCAATGAAACTGATCTGAGATCAGTATGAGTGGTTTGAGACACTCTCTTGTGATATTGATCTATGAAACTGATCTGGGATCAGTATGAGTGGTTTGAGACTCTCTTGTGATATTGATCTGGGATCAATGAAACTGATTTGGGATCAGTATGAATGGTTTGAGACACTCTCTTGTGGTATTGATCTGGGATCAATGAAACTGACTTCGGGTCAATAGAGAATGGTATGAGACATTCTCGATCAATTCTTCTTCTTCATGGTTCAGCAGAGCATAGAAGAGCTTAGCAGAGCAGAGCTCAGCAGAGCAGAGAAGAGCTTAGCAGAGCAGAGCTCAGTAGAGCTTAGTAGAGCAGAGCAGAGCTCAACAGAGAAGAGCAGAGCAAAGCTCAGCAGAGCAGTGCAAGGCACGGATGGCAAAGATAGTACAATCGGACATATGGATCAGTGGATGGAGTTCTCCCTAGTTGAGAGGGAGTGTTAAAATTGGCAACTAGGGCCAAACTCCATGTGGGTCATCTTATTAATGGTAGCTAATATTTTTCTTGGATCCCTCTCATCGAGAGGTGTAGGATTGATCTAAAGATCATCCGATTCCGATAAGTATTCATGGAGATATGAATTTATTAGTGTTATGGGACAATTCGTCAAGGTCGGTCCACAACCAAATAAACCTCACTTGTGCTCAACGTTTTAGTATAAATAGAGGTGGCCTTCAAGTCATTTCAACAGACACTTGGGAGCTCTTCCTCTCTACTTGTCTTTGGGTTTTAGTAGGAGGAGAGATACCCTAATCTAGAGGGAGTGCCTAGGCTCTACGTTGCCCTAATGAAGAAGCCCTAGACGCAGGAGGAAAGGGAGATCTTGCATGGTGAAGGAGGCCTAATAGTAGACCCTAACGCAACCCTATGGAGAGGCCCTACGCTGCCCTATGGAGAAAGCCCATATGCTGTCCTAAGGATGGTATGGATAAACCATAGCCGTAGCAGCCTAGAAGAGAACGACGAGGAGTTAGGAGGCTATTCCAAGAGGCTGAGGAGCTATTGAACAGGGCCGCAACCCATATCTTGAGGTTGAGATGTAGGGGGAATGCTTTGGGGTGGTTAGGTGAAGGATTATCCCTTAGAAGGGCTGCCACAACTAAGGGACAGCTTGCTGTAGCAAGCCGCAGTAGATAAGAGGAGGCCGAAGGGTGGAATAGGGGTTGGAACAACCGAGCATTGCAGCCAAGGCTTTCCTCCCCTCTTAGAAAGGCAACAACATTTGTGGACGGCTATTCTGGCCACATTTTGAAGGCTGTAAGGACTACTGTTAGAATGCCCTAACCAGTCATGCAATGCAGCAAATAGAGAAGCTCCAAAACAATGATGATGACACATTGAAGCAACAATAATGATGATATATTGCAGTAGCATGTTTATGAATGTTGCAACATGTGGGTATAGTCATGAAGTGTATCATAGCATAATGAGGGGTAGCACAATGGTGAGGTGCAGTAGTATGATATAGCAAGTTCATGGTGCTGCAAGTATAGCACATTGGTACAACAGCATGCAAGGTACAACAAACTAACGTTGGGACAACTATATGGTACTTAGCAGCAAATACACCAAGCATGCAATGGTAGAGTAACATGCAAGGGACAACAAACTAACATTGGGACAACTGTATGGTACTTAGCAACAAGTACACCAAGCATGTAATGGTACAACAAGCATGCAAGGGACAACAAGCAAGCAATGGGACAACAAACATGGACATCTTGGTTCAACCATGACACATGGGACAACAATACAACATTAGGTGCAATAGTCATGAGGTCCACCATTGTGATGATGGTTGCAGCATGGTGCATCACGGTGAGGTGCAACATGATGACGAGATGCAACACGATGATAGGTGAAGGAGTCACCTTGGAGAATCAGTTGAAGCAGCATGTCTTCAACTGATCTCATGTATCATCTTCTTAGAGATGATCTATGCTCTCATCTGGATAAGTCAAAGTGTTGACTTCAGTTGTAAATGTACTCTCTCTCTCCTCTCTCTGTTGAACTATTGAATAACATATAAGAAGAATTGATCAAGGGTTTCCCCAAATTGGGATTTGTCCCTGGCTAGCGCCACATCTTGTGTCCTCTTGTCTTGGCTTGTCTTCTGCGATTTATATATATGTTCTATCTAAAGTTTACTTTAATGCTGATGTGATTGCTAATATGGAAAAGATATTGAGCTAACTATGAAAATTGAAATAAATTGCTCTAGCATAGAACATACCTAAAATTAACATAAGTTCATCCCCAATCCCAGCACATGTAGCGCATTAGTTGCCCGAAGTCGCTCTCCTGCTTTGGTTTGAAAAACTATGGTACCTCTTCCTACTAGAGTACACTTCGCCTTATTCCCCATGGTGATCTGAAAATTCATTCTTTCTTCCTGATAATCTGAAAAACATTCTTGGATTCCTGTCATATGCCAGGAAGCTCCACTGTCTATGTACCAAACCTCCGAGGAGGTAGAGCTTGCAAGGCAAGTGGCTTCTTCTTCAAATCTGGAAGCTAACATCGAATATTCGTCCCTTATGCATCCTTCTAAAAATCTGCGCGAGTCCCTTTGAGTGGATGCCTCTGCATCATGCTCTTGATCCACAATTGATTTTCCTTTCCTGTTGTCGGACTCTGCTCTGATACCATGTGAAAATTTCTAAATTGAAATTCTATCACTGTAGTAACTGATTTATTTCACCTACTTATTATTCTCAATAAGTTATTTACGAAATTCCTTCAGCAAATATTAAAATAAATTCTACTGCAGTTATCACACAATTACCCAGAGAAAAATACATGCACAAGAATCAATCACATTGACACAATTATTTTTGGACAATTGTCCCCGGAAAAACCCAATGCCGGAAAACCGGTGCAACAGACGAGGGCTTTATTAATTTTCAGCAGCAATTGCTTTTACAAGGAATAATTTTTTCAAAGAACTAAAAGAAAACACCTGAGACTTTCCCTCTAAGACTATTTGACACTTTGGAGACCCTGCTCCCACTTCTGCGTCACCCCTACATCACTTTGATTGACCCAGTGTGGCTCCGAGTGGTTCTGCGTCCCTCTGCATTAGCTTGCATAGGCCCTGCGTCTCTTCTCTAGACTGCGTCTCTCTTTCTACGTTGTCTTCCACTGCTCCTGCTTCACCTCCTCCTCGATCTCTGCTTGATGTTGAAGCCCTCCTCATCCTCCACCCTGCAACTCCCTCTGAAGTCGTTCTCCTCTTCCTTGAGAATCAAATTTCCTTGAGATACTAGGTATCTGCCGATGTTTCTTCAAATGACCCTCAAGTCTTCTCTTATACCTTTCCTCTTGATGAATCAACGACCGAGATTAAGTCCCTAATCAACAACTAAGATTAAAACATACTTGATCCTCGTCTCTTAGAAGCTTCTCATCCTCATCTTTATTAATACCCATTAATATTTTTGTTTTCCTAAGTTTATGTTGGAAATAGTACTGAGAGGGAGGGTGAATCAGTATTAGCAAATCAATAACTTTTTCATTTCCATAATCAAATTCATATACGGTACTTCAGTGAAGGGAACTTGCATGTACACGCAACTATATTTAAGGCAACTAATGTATATCCAACAAACTTATGATTCAATTAATTCATCATATGTTGATCTTTAATCAGTGCATCAGTACTTCATTATCCATATAAACAGTAAGCAAGTGCAATAAAAACAGAACAGATCATCACACATAAGAAACACACATGAACACCAAGATTTAAGGTGGAAACCCAATGCGGGACAAAAACCACCTGTTGCTGTCTTCTTTTTAATATAAGAAAACCCTGTTTACAATATTGTACTGGTGCAGACTCGTACCAGTGTGCAGGCACCCACTTGCAGAAGGCTACAACCTTCTCTCGCTCTCTAGCTTCTACTGGAAGGGAGCTACAACCCCCTAGCTCTTGTACTAGCCGATCTGTTTACTAGTACGTAGGCGCCGACCTACTGAAGGCTGCAACCTTCACTTGTTTTCCAGCTACTACTGGAAGGGAGCTCCAACCCCCTGGCTCTTGTACTGGCCGATATGTTTACCAGTACGTAGGCGCCAACTTACAGAAGGTTACGACCTTCTCTCTTCCTCCAGGGACCACGTTTCATAAATTTTCAGACTGGATACTCCTGGAACACAACACCATAATCTGAAGGCCATCCAATTTTCATACTGGACCCATCAACAACATTGAAGCTCAAAATCAATCACCACTGCAATACAACCATTGCATTAACCAATCATTGAATACTCAATCATCAATCCTTGAATCACCCAACAACTGAATCACTAAAGCCTGTCATCAAAACATAGTCACCAGAACACAGAGCAGAACCCAAAACTTGCAACAACCACTAGAACCAACTGCAAATTCAGATATCATATTTCATAATGTATACGCTGCTTTGATGAGCCGAACCAGCGTGTATACGCGCTTTTACCAAAGCGAACCCGCGTACATATCTACAAATACTAACTTAAACACTTCACAACTATTTCAGAATTCAGTCATACCCAGATCATAACATTTGCAGAATAAAACATGCGTCAGTATTCAGATCTAGTCTATCCATGACCAAAACACATAATAATAATACATTCCAAGCCTTAAGATCCCGATCCATCATCCATCATCATCCACATAGGTGCATCCTTGGTTCAGATCAAGCAAAGCATCACAAACCTATAACGTGAATACTGGATCTCACACTTCATTAGATATTCAATACTTGCACACCCTTGGCCTAATGATCTTTTCCTCATATAGTATTAGGCCTTTCTCAATACCATGGACCAAAACCACTTAGGACCAATACCTTGGACCAAATACCTAGGGTCAATACCTCGGACCAGATACCTTGGACCGATACCATGGATCAAAATACCATGGACCAAAACTTAGTTTTCCAAGATATACGCGCTTTTCCTTCTATGAAAGTGCATGTGTACGTTACACGCTCCTTTTGGTCTGTTAGCTCGCATGTGTACGCTCTTTTGTCAAGGTGAACCTGCGTATACCTCTCTTTATTCATTCTTTGTAGTCTGATCATTAATTCTTTGCTATTGACCTGCTGCACTATGATCTGTCATTGAGTGAATTGCCATCAAGGACAACACCTGTATCATAATGCCAACAATTTAGACTTAGGAACCCATTAAAAATATTAATTATTTTAATAACTCCTCACCCCGATGGAATTTCTCAAAACGATTTCTGGGTCTTTGAGTTCTCATGTGCCTTAGCCTCTCTACCAAATTTTAAGGCTAGAGTACATCCTATGCTACCAAAACTCAACACTCAACAACACTATGTAACTCAGGGACAACTAGAGTAACAATTAGATGTCAAATGATCAAAAGCCCTAAATGATGTCACCTTCCTCTTATTTATACTTGTTGCTCCCTTCCTTCATGTGGGCCCCTTCACTATGCAATTCGAGCTCTCTTAGCCATTCGAATTTCTCCATCAAGGGGTGCATATTTCTTGGGAAAGTGGCCCCCACATTCCACTAAGGAATCAATTTCGACCCCCTTGTCCTAAGTTCTTCCCCCAAAATTGCCTTAGGCCCCAAAATTGAAAGAAATGGCAAAATTGTGATTTTCCTTAGCAAAATATTTAGGAAGGGACATTATAGTCCTCCCCTCCTAAATGTTGCTTGTCCCCAAGCAACTATAATGCTAGATGTTGGCAAAATTGTGATTTTCCTTAGCAAAATATTTAGGAAGGGACATTATAGTCCTCCCCTCCTAAATGTTGCTTGTCCCCAAGCAACTATAATGCTAGATGTTGTAAAATCTGCTCACTTTCCCAAGTGGCATCCTCATCTGGCAAATCCTTCCACTTGACTAAGTGCTCCCAGATGATCTGGTTCCTCAACCTCCTCTTTTGTGTCTCCAATATGGTCTATGGTGTCAATATTAAGTGTTCCTCATCATCCAGCGGAGGCAACTCAGTGGTTGTTGTAACCTGCTGTCCCAATGCCTTTTGCAAGCATGAGACATGAAATACGTTGTGAATCTGATTCTCCATGGGTAGCTCCAACTTGTGAGCTACCTCCCCGACTCTCCTGGCCACCCTGTACGTCCCATAAAAGTTTGGCTTGAGCTTCTTTGCCCCTTTTTGCTTCAGTGAAGACTGTCAGTAACGCTGCAAGCGTAGGTAGACCATGTCCCCCACCTCAAACTGCCTCTCGACCTTGTGTCTGTTAGCATACATCTTTTGCTGATTCTGGGCTACTTGCAAGTTGTCCTTGAGAGCTCGGAGAATCTCCTAGCTCTCTTGAACACAATCCCTTGCCCCTGGGGCCCTGCTATCTCCAAATATCATGTCAGAAAACAAAGTGCATCATATCCATAGAGTGCTAAAAAAGGGGACATACCAATCAACATGTGATAAGTGGTGTTGTAGTAGAACTCTCCCAGATGAAGCCACCTCACCCAGGCTCTTTTCTGTCCCGTCGCATAGTTGTGTAGGTACCCTTCTAGCCACTTGTTCACAATCTCGGTCTGCCCATCTGTTTGTGGGTGATAGCTAGTGCTGGGTGTAAGCTCGGTCCCCACCAACCGGAACAACTCCTGCAAGAAAGCCCCCATGAAATGGCTGTCCCTGTCACTAATGATGGTCTTGGGGAGACCATGTAGCTGGAATATCTCCCTAAAGAACAACTCAGCCACCTGAGAAGTTGAAGATCTTGACGGGATGGCAAAGAAATGAGTGAACTTGGTCAATCGATCAACCACAACATAGATACAATCCCGCCTTGCACAGCCGCGAGCCCCGTGATGTCTTAAGGAACCCGGGGTGTTTTGCTAGAGGGGAATCATGAGCTGCTTACATAATCTTCTCCTTGAGTTGGGATTTAGGCACCAAGTACATTCGATCCTTATAATATATCACACCATCTATCACCTTGAACTTGTCGTCCCCATGTGTGCCATCTAGTATCTCACAACCATGTCTATCCTTGGAATACTCAACCAAAAGTTGAGCCTTCCAATCATGAGTGACATCCATCAAAGATAATGTCGCGGCCCTCCGAGAGAGTGCATTTGTCACTATGTTCTACTTTCCCTTGATGTATTCAATCTCAAAGTCATAGGCCTGGATTTTGCTCACCCATTTTTGCTGCCTCTTCTGCAATGGCTGCTGTTCTAAGAAAAATCGAAGATTGTTGTGGTCAGTCTTCACCTTGAACCGGTTGCCCACCAGATACTCTTTGAACCTGGCTAGCGCATGCATCACGACCAATGCTATTTGTCATAAACAAAGTACAATCGCTTGTGGGGCAACGATTTTCTGCTCTCAAATGCAATAGGATGGCCTCCTTGTGTCAACACAGCCCCAACTCCTTCACCAGAAGCATCACACTCTAGCACAAACGGTGGCGTGAAATCCGACAAAGCTAAAATAGGGCAATTGCTCATGACCCTCTTGAGGCGCTCAAAGGCCTCCTAGAACACATGAGATCTCCAAAACCCATAAATCGTTTGGAGAAATTCCACTCGGATGAGGAGTTATTAAAATAATTAATATTTTTAATGGGTTCCTAAGTCTAATCTTAGGAAAATAAAAATATTAATGTGTATTAATAAGAATATGGGTGAGAAGGTTCTAAGTGACGAGGATCAAGCCTGTTTTAATCTTAGCCGTTGATTAGAAATTAGATCACGATTGTTGATTCATCAACAGGAAAAGTATAAGAGGAGGCTTGAGGGTCAGTTGGAGAGACACTGAAGAGATCAAAGAGTTCGATTTTTCTGGGGCGAGGTTTGCTAAGAAAATCGAGCTAGTGATCTGAGTTGTAGTGAGGGTCAGTTCGACAAGGGAACTTTAGTCCGAGGACGAAGAATATATCGCAGAGAGGCAGAACAACACTGGGAGAAGCAGTGCAGTCCCTGAGAGGGTGATGCAGAGGCTGCAGAAGGCTAGCGTAGAAGGTTGACACAGGTGACGCAGAAGTCATAGAGGCTGACGCATGCCCTTAGAGGCAGCGTTGGGAAGATTCTGTGGGGCAGAGAAGGAGCAGATCAACAAAATCGACTTTATGAGCAAGGGAGGCTCACTGTTGGGGTGACGCAGCTCCTAGAGGAATGACGCAGTTCTAGCGCAGAGCTTGGAGCAACCATCGCTGTTTCACATTGGGAACAACCGGGTCACTATGGGGTTTGATCATCTAGTCGCTGAATTTGCCAAAATATTTGTCTTCGGATAGAGGTACTTTTGCTAGTATTTTTCTTTGTTGGGTGAGCCATATCTGGCACCCTAGTCGTATTCAAGAATTTGCTTAGTAATACAAACCCTCTATATGCTGCATTGGTTTTCCCGAATTGGGTTTTTCCAGGAACGATTGTCCAAAAATAACGGTGTCCCTTGTGTTATTGTCTCAATTTATTTCAGTTCGTGATCTGTATGTATGTGTAGGCTGTAATAGTGTTTACATCGATGTTTATGTAATTAAATATCTTGTTAATGCAAAGAACAAGTAGGAGATGTTAAATTAGTAATTGCGGTTGGGGTTTCTGATGTGTTAGATTCTGGAATTTTCACAATACATTCGATTGGTGCCAAGAATCTTCTGAGATATCTTCGGTGCACAATCACTCATGGACTGAGATACACTGCCAGAGATGTGAGACTGCATGGTTACTCTAATGTTGATTGGGTTGACAGTGTGGTGGATCGTAAGAGCACTTCTGGATGTTGTTTTTCTTTGGGTTCTGCTTCGATATCCTGGATGAGCAGGAAGCAAAAATTGGTTGCCTTGAGCATTGTCGACGCCGAATACATAGCTGCTAGTATGGCCTCCTGTGAAGCTGTCTGGTTGAAGCTTTCTGTGATCTATTTGGACATGTGTTGGATACCACTGTGATCCTCTGCGACAACCAGAGTGGGATTCAATTATTAGAGAATCCCATGTTTCATGATTGCTCCAAGCATATAGATATCAGGCATTGCTTTATCTAGGATATGGTACAACGAGGAGCAATAAGGCTCCATTCCATTGAGACCGATGAGCAGGTTGCCGATATTTTGACAAAGCCCCTGGGGAAGGTCAAGTCCTTGGCCTTCCGAGAACGACTTGGAGTTGTGGTGAGACCCTCTTATGAGGGTCCTATATGAGATGGACATTGAGCTCTGGGAGCTCTGGGGGGCTTGGGGTACTTCTTGGAGCGATGAGCAACCAAAGGTGAGTGGTTCAACCTTCTCCTAGTGGTTTGCTGTGTACAGGATGAGTGGTTCAGCCTTCCCCTGCAATACCCCTTGGCGACATGTAGGCAAGATGAGTGGTTCATCCTTCTCTTGCTGAGACATCCCACCCATGTGGGACTCATGGGAAGTACCTCTCATTTGGCTAATGAGTAGGGACATGAGGATAGGGACCATAGTACTACTGATAGACGCATCGAGTAATATCGTACTCCCTATGCTAGGATGACCGATATTGACCTGGGACCAATTGGAACTAACTTCGGGTCAGTAAGAGTGGTATGAGACACTCTTTTGATTGGAACTGACTTCAGGTCAACAAGAGTGGTATGACACACTCTCCTTTGATTGGGACTGACTTCGGGTCAGTAGAGAATGCTATGATACATTTTCGATCACTTCTTCTTCTTCATAGTTCAGCGAAGCAAAGCAATGTAGCGCATTGCATTGATGGCAGAGATAGTATAGATTGGGAGATGGATTAGCAGATAGAGTTCTCCCTAGTTGAGAGGGAGTGTTAAAATTGGCAAATAGGCCCAAACTCCACATGGGTCATCTTATTTATGACAACTGATATTTTTTCTTAGATTCCTCTCTCCGAGAGGTGTAGGATTGATCTAAAGATCATCCGATTCTGACATGTACAAATGAAGTTATGACTTTATTTTGTTTATGGTCAAATTGTCAAGGTCGGCCAACAAACTTATGTAGGTTCAGAAACCCAACAATGACTTCTATTCATCCTCAACGTTGCATATAAATCGAAGGTGACTTAACCTCATTTGGAAACACTCATCTACGCACTTCTCTCTCTCTCTCTCTCTCTCTCCTCATTGATTAGGTATGGATTTTTGGGCCTTTCTCTCTCCACACGTCCGAAATTTTAGGAGAGCGAAATTTTAGGAAAGCAAAATTTCAGGATGCCGAAATTTTAGGAGAGCGAAATATCAGGAGATCGAATTTCTGGACAGTTTGACCAAGCATTGACCCGTATGCATTAACCTCCTTTGACTGCGTTTTTGTGAGGGCTATCTTTGTTTGGGCAGGCCAAATTTTTGGGCACATAAATCGAGGCTAAACATTGATTGTTGACCAGCGTTGATTGCAGCTAGGGCTGACCGCAGGTGTGCTGTTTGACCAGACTTTGACTAGGTTGAATTTGACTGTTTTGAGGGCCGTTTTATCTTGCTTTTTGGAGGCTGAAGTTGACTGAGGTTTGTTGATTCGTTGAGCATCAAATTTGCCCTGTTGACCAGCGTTGACTTTTTTGGTTAGAGCTCTTTTGCTGCTGTTATAAATTATCAGATTTGTAAATTGTACTATCTCTCTTTGCTGAACTATTGAAGACTAAAAGAACATTTGATCAAGGGTTTCTCCACATTGGGGTTCGTCCCTGGTTGGTGCCACATCTTGTGTCCTCTTGTCTTGGCTTGTCTTCTACTGTTTATGTTTATATTCTATCTACGTTTTACTATCATGTTGATTTGATACTGGGCTAATAAAGAAATTGAAGTAAAATTGCTCTAAAGCATAGAACATACCATTGTTGCCTAAAAATAACAATTCAGCATTAGGAAACATCGTCTTGATTCTTGACACAACCAAAACATATATTTAGTCCATTTTGTCTTCATGTATGGAAGGTGTTGTCGCCTAAAATTTACACCTCAATGTGGGCAAAATCCGAATCTCACCAGGTGTAAATTTTAGAGGTGCAACACTCAAAGTAGGTTCTGTCACTCTGATCCCTACTCACTCTGTTTAAGCTCTCTCCTAGGCAGGCTAAGCAGGGTAGTCCTTAAATATGGATGGAAAAGGGGAAACTTGTTGGAACAACAAGTTCTAGGAGATCTAAGGGCAAGGAAATCACTTCTCTTGGTAACTTGAATTAAGATTAAATGGCAAGTCAAATTATTAAATTGAGCAATGTGAGATAGATAGATTCAATTAGATCAATATGACACTTGATAAGAAACAATGAGAGATCAATGCCTTAATAACAATGCTCGAATAGATTTAAAATACTTGCACAATAGTAAATGATGTTTCAAGCTAGTAGATAAGCAATGCTGCAAGAAGAGTTAGTACCGAATCAAGATAATTGAAAATATGAGCAATAAACTTTAAAGGACAATTGCAAGGAAAATACAATAAGCTTGAAGAGACAAGAACAATAATGTAAAAGTTGCAATTATAGTTTAAGCTCACAAATCCAATTACCAATGATCAATGATGATGAGAGAATGCAAGACCTATCTATGTGAAGTGCAAGATCTTGGTTTCTTTTAACTAAATGCCTAGTTTAGATGAGATCCTTCTCCTCATTTGTTTTGAAGCAAGTCTTACACAAGGTTGTAGAGAGAATTGCTGGGGAAGGAGGCTAAGGCCTCATTAACAATACCTCCCCAGGAGTTCTAATGACTCAAGTGCCTCACTTCCTAGAAGGGATTGCCCACTTGAGAACTGCAAGGTCACTTATTTTAACCGTTGAGCAGGGGTCAAACTTTGCAAATTGGATAAGAAGGTTGTCCTATCTCTCTATTCAACCACGCTTATGCTTGGAGGTAGTTTTTAGGAATGCAAAACTAAACTAGAATGCTAATGCAAATGATGATGAGATTAGATAGTTTCAAAGAGATACAATAGTGGAAATATGCTTCAACCACGCTTATGCTTGGAGGTAGTTTTTAGGAATGCAAAACTAAACTAGAATGCTAATGCAAATGATGATGAGATTAGATAGTTTCAAAGAGATACAATAGTGGAAATATGCTTCAATGTAAGAAATATATACCACTTCTAACCATGGTTATGAAATATCACTTTAAAACACAAGGTTACAAGATTCCAATAATAAACCAATGAAGCAATTTAGGATTACTCAATGAAACGATAACAATAATATCAAATGCCTTATTTATAGTGTTAGTTAAGATGATTTTCACTTATATGATATATCAATTAGAACAAGTGATAATTGAATGAATACAAGCACAAATAACTAACGACAGATGAGATCACTAACAATGATTAATGAAAGATGCAACTCAAAGGCTAGATCTAACTAAAGCAATGAGACTCTAATCTAACTAGAGTGCAACAAAGAGTTAGTATCTAGACTAGAAGAAGAAGAAGAAGAGGCTCCTCCCAATACCTTAAGGAGATCACAAAGAAGACAAGCAATTGAATTACCAATGGCTGCTCCTCAAGCTACCAAGTGTCAATGCAAAAAGCAAAAGGCAATGAATGATATACTTCAGAGATAAATACTTACAACAAACCTCAAGAAAATCCCATGGCCAAGAGAGATCGGTCATAAAGAGCCCATGGCCATGCAAGGAGAAAGGCTAGAAATTTTGATCAAATTTTGTGATAATTTGTGTGATGAATTTTAATTATTTTCAAGCTTCTGATTGTTAAACTTCATTGTGATTACCCTCAAAAGAATATGCTTCTGACTTGAAAGGTTTTCAACCCTCCTTAAGGCTCACAACAAGGAGGAAATAGGCCTCCGAGGCCTGGGGCTTCCCTTCAGAAGATGGTATGTCAAAAAAGAAAACTCAAAGGCCAAAGCCCTAGCCACAAAACTAATTTGAAATCCTTCAAACGATGGAGAAATAGCCCACAAACAACAATGTGTTAGTCCTTAAATCATACAGGCAAGGAACAAACCCTAAAGGCCTTGCAGTTGTTAGAAAATCAGAAAGGCAAAAAGATTTTCTTATGTTGATAATTACTTGTGATATTATTATGTTCTTCCTTTATCTTCTTTTCATCAAACAATCATCAAAGCAAAAACATGATGATCATGGATACCAGATGTAGGCACTTAGCCAGAGCCAAAACCCCTTTATAGGGGAAAACCTAGTCAAAACTCTTCCTTTAGTAGATTCAAATTGAAATAGACTAAAAGCCTAGACCAAAAGACCTTCCTCCTCAACCAAGTCATCTCTTCCTTATGATAGACTTCTAAAGTTACCAAGTGCCAGCTCTTCTCAAATGCAACTTCAACCCAGAATTTCGACCCCAAGCTTCAAAACATTGGCCCAACTTTAGGACTGCAGTTTCGATCTTAACAACTTCAGTAGCTTCAGCCTAGCAACTTCACGACTTCGGCCTTGATGCAACTTCACAACTTTGATGCAGCTTCACAACTTCGACTTTGATGTAGCTTCACATCTTCGATGCAACTTCACAACTTCGATGTAGTTTCCCAGATCCGATGCAACTTCTGAATTTTGTTGCATATGGCAGAGAGAGAGAGACCCAAAACATCAATTCCAACTTCCTTCTTGAACTTCACACTTTTTCTGCTCCGGCCACTGCGATTTGAACTTGTGTGAGATGTGCTTCCAAATGAGTTGAGTTGGTCCCATTTATAGTCAGTTTGTGAGGTTGAATTCCCTTGTTGAGGCTGACTTGTCCTTTCTTGAAGCCAACTTGGTGGAGGAGGCGTAATTGACATATTTCACAATAAAATAAATTTTATTTTTTTAACAAATAAATCCCAAGAAGGGTTCTTTACATTATGACATGGACAAGGACAGTTGACATAAACCCTAGAAGTCTTCAATGGAGACTTTGACCTAAAAACAATTGACCCAAGCATGAAACCCATGCTTTAATAAGTCAATTTATTTAAAATAAAATTTATTTTTATTTCTTTTGACAAATACATTTAAAATATAATTATGAAAACCGACACTAGTTACATTCTTCAACACTCCCTTTTAACAAGGGAGGTATTCATAATTTCCTATATTTATAAAAATACATGGAAGATGTCCAAAATGAACTACGAAGAGTTCTAGCACACTAAGTGTTGTGGACTAGATTCTTGACCAGGGTAATCTATTCGGGTGGGACTAAGTGGACTAAAGCTTTCATCCAATCTAGGTCCCATCAGGCTTACTAACTAACCATCAACCCAAGGATCTAGGTGCGTATCCAAGGTCAAAGATCCAAGACCAACGTCACCCCCCCTCTTCGAGATCTAGACATCAAACACAAATAGGTTGACCAAATGTCCTCCCAAGCATCCACCATTAGATGCTTCATCTCTCCCTAATAAACTAGATATATCCATTTTTCCAAGCATGCTTCCCAAGTATTCATCCTTCTTCATGGAGAGATTTACCTATTAAAACACAAACCTAATCAACAATAAACTTTCAAATATACATATACAAGTAAACACAAACCTTCGGGGCCCTCAATCATCCTGATGCCACTTATATCAAGTTATTCATATGCAACTAGTCGAAAGCTTTTCTTCTTTCATTCCTTCAGCAACATTGAGACAACCTCAATACGTTGTAGTACTTTCGTTTATTTTCTGACGTTTTTCTTGAAGGTATCCATCATGACCATCATAATATGCCCTACCTCTTAATTGGGGAGATGTACTCTTTTCTTCTAACCATGCTTACTTTTTATATAACATCGAAGAACTTATCATGGCTTCATTTCTTCTTACAATATCACAGTTATCATCATAGATTCCTTTATCATGCTCACCAATATTATCAAGTCAATTTTACGAACATCTCCAACATCATGAAGATTATGTACCTGTACAACTTAAACAACAAGTACAACCAAATAAAAAAGCATGAAGTTAACTATATCAGAATCATGTCAATATAATGGAAGCAATTAGACTTTAGACATCAAACACCTAGTTAGGTTCATGATTAACAATAGACACATACTTCTTGCTAGGGTTATTGTCGTAAGCCCTTTGACTATAATATAAAGCAACTCAATCAATAAATTAGTCTTATTCTATCTAGGACCTCAATATTACTTTCAGAGATATGACAGACTCTATTATGATTTACTGCAAACCCTAGATTCCAACTTTGAGACGCAAAGCCTTAGATATTAATAACAATCCTATCATGCATCTAAGGTTTCAACAATGTTAGACACTACTAAGGTTTGTTTGCAAACCCTGATTTTATCACCAAAACTAAATCATATCGGAAAACAATATTATTATATCCTAGAATATCAATTGCTAGGGCTTCGTTACAAACCCTAGAATTCACAATTTATGAGCATCAATAATTAGGTCAGCATACTTGCAAATACATATCTAGGATTTCATGCACTAGCAATTCACACCAATATCTACAAACATCAATACCTAAGAGTTAGACATATAACAATTTTGATCAGGCTAGGGTTTTGATCAAACAACAAGTACCTAGGGATTCATTCATAGGACCTTAATATAGATATTAAACATGGTTAGTTCATAAACCCTAAATTACGAAACCCTAAAGATCTAGGGTTTCTATAACAACTCCAAAACATCAAAAGAATAGGAATTCTAGATTTCATCTGCAACCCTAAGTAGACTAGGGTTTCAATATTAGCATTGACATACCCTTAGGTTAGGGTTTTATAATGAACCTTTTTTGGGTTCCACAAGAATGATAATATAATGAGGGTAGATTCAATCTAATGATTAATCACCCTAACAAGGTTCCTTGTGATTCAAAACCCTAGACATAACCGTGTCAGTAATGTAAAGGAAATTTAAAATAGAATGAACATAACTTTTTATGAAGTGAACCTTATAACAACGTTTATAGTCTAAGGCATACCTTTGAGTTTTTAACAAACCTTGTAGGACATCAAATCTTGACGAGCTTGAATAGAACTTCTTTCATGGTTCAAATCTATCCTTTGAAGTCTCCTCCATAACCCTTGAGCAATCAACAAACTTTCCTATCCAAGGAAAATATGAAGAGAAAGGTTATTAGTATACAGTACAAACAAGTCTTGATGTAAGGAGGACACCAAACATGAAAAGATGGAACCATTAACAAAATACTTATCTTTTGGTAAAATGGTGGAGGTTCCCTCTTAACCCAATCCTTTTGAGGGATACCTACAACTTTATAAAAATAAAAAATGTTCTAACAAGACATGTTAGACCTATAAACTTTAGAAATCAAAACATAAGGGAAAACAATTGAAAACAAAAATAAAAGAGTAAGAGAGCTATGTGAGAGAGAGAGGAATTAGTAGTATAAGTCTTTAACTTCTAATTCTTTGCTCTTAATGTTCTTAGGTGGATCTTCATCAACAACATTCGCATGTTCTCTCTCTCTCTTCTTATTTCCTGGATTCTCTGGACAATGTCTTTTGTAATGATCCATCTTGTGATAGTTGTAACATTCAATCTTAGATAGGTCCACTTTCTTCTTTGGTCCTTTGAATTTCTTGAAGGTTCCCTTCTTGTGATGAGCAGAATAGGCATTCGAGGTGTTTTCTTCTTCCTCCTTGTTGTTTACTAACGATATTTTGGCTTCTTCTTGACTACATGCATTCCACATTTGTTCGAATGTGGAGTATCCTTCCAACTGTTAAGTATCGATGCAAAGGCACTCCAAGATTTTGGTAGTCCTAGAAGGGCAGTAATTACGAGCTCCTTTTTGGGACAACTTTATCTATTGCTTGGAGTTCATCTCTGATTCTGGATATCCTTATAAAATATGATGAAACAATATCATCATTTGTCATCTTAACTATTCTTAGTTTATTCTTGAGGCTTGCTATTTGACCATTGTTCTTGATTGTGAATATATTGATACATTTATCGAGCGGAATTTATGTTGGATATGTATGGAATTAGGTTATCCTTAACTCCATCCACTATTAGGTTTGTAGCCATAATTACGATTTCTTCAAACTTTGCTTTCTTTGCATCACTTGATTCATCTGTAGGCTTCTTGGATTTTCCTTGAACGAGATCCAAAACTTTGTTCTTTTCAAGAATGAGGTCTATCTTCTTTTTCCAGGCCCTATAGTTGGAGGCTCCTTCTAGTTTGTTTCCTCCCTTCATTGAGTTTGTCATAGTTCCTGTAGATAATAGGCTTGTCTCTTTATATGATCTTTTTCCTTAATGGCCCTTCTTTGATCTCTTTTTTCTTAATAGATCTTCAACCTACCTTTTTCTTTCTTTACCTCAGCTCTGATACCATGTTAGAAAATTAGAAAGGCAGAAAGATTTTCTTATGTTGATAATTACTTGTGATATTATTATGTTCTTATTAGCTTCTTTATGTTCTTCCTTTATCTTCTTTTCATCAAACAATCATCAAAGCAAAAACATGACGATCATTGACACTAGATGTAGGAACTCAGCCAGGGCTAAAACCCCTTTATAGGGGAAAACCCAGTTAGAACGCTTCTTTCAGTAGATCCAAATTGAGATAGACCAAAATCCTAAACAAAAGACCTTCCTCCTACACCAAGTCAGCTCTTCCTTCTGATATATAATCTCTTCCAAAATTACCAAGCGCTAGCTTCTCAAATGCAACTTCAACCCAAAATTTCGATCGCCAGGTTCAAAACTTCGACCCAACTTTAGGACTGCAGTTTTGATCTTAACAACTTTAGTAGCTTTAGGCTAGCAGCTTCACAACTTCGATGTAGCTTCACAACTTCAACCTAAATGCAGCTTCATAGTGTCGATGCAGTTTCCCAGCTTCGATGCAGCGTAAGAATTTCGTTGCATATGGGAGAGAGAGTCGATGCAGCATCCCAACTTCGATGCAGCTTACGAATTTCGTTGCATATGGGAGAGAGAGAGAAACCCAAAAACTTCGATTGCAACTTCCTTCTTGAACTTCACACTTTTTCTGCTCCCAGCTACTGCAATTTGAACTTGTGTGAGATGTGCTTCCAAATGAGTCAAGTTGCTCCAATATATAGTGGGTTTGTGAGGTCGAATTCCCTTGTTGAGGCTGACTTGGTGGAGGAGGCCTAATTGACTTATTTCACAATAAAATAATTTTTCTTTCTTGACATAAATCCCAAGAAGTGTTCTTTACATTATGACATGGACAAGGACACTTGACATAAACCCTAGAAGTCTTCAATGGAGACTTTGACCTAAACACAATTGACCCAAGCATGAAACCCATGCTTTAATAAGTCAATTTATTTAATAATAAAATTTCTTTTTCTTTCTTTTGACATATACATTTTAAATATAATTATGAATACCGACACTAATTATATTTTTCAACAGTGGCTAGGCCAAGAGAGGCCTCAATAACCTTGTGGGTAGCTTCCAAAGGTGATTTCCAACAGTCAGTTTCAAAAAGGCTAGTCACAAGCCAAAGATTAGTGGTAAAATCCCTTGAATATGTGAATATAGGCCTGCAAGATGTCAAGGGTTAGTTGTAAAATCAGAAGCAATAAGTTCCAAGCCCTATTGGGCTTGCGGCTATGGAAAATAAGCCTCAATAGGTCTGCGACAAGGCCTAAAATGGCCAAAGATACTAGCGGCCATCCAAATCAGATCTTGAGCCAAAAAAATATTCTATATGCTTGCAAAAGCCAACCCAAGTCAGAAAAAATTACAAAAAATATTTGCAAATTTCTTAAACAAAAACACCTGCATAAAAAAATTGAATTATGTGTGAGAACAAGTCCCCCAAACCCTTGCGACTTAGCAAATATAAGGGTAATAGGCCTACGACTCCTTAGGAGAGTAAGAAATAAAATTCTTGCGCCACAAATTTGGCACTAGACCCTTGAGAAAACCCCGCAAACAAATGATCAGCCTCTACAAAACAAATGAGGGTTAGATTAATGAGAAACGAGGCCTATTAGGCTTGCAACTAGGTTAAAGATATGCAACAAAATTTTAACAAGCCTAAACCCAAATTTTATATTAAAATTCTCCTCTTTTGAGATGCTAGAAGCCCTCTATGGCTTGCGGCCTTGAAGAAGAAATATCAAAGGCCCAATGACCCTCCAAAAATATGTGATGTTGGGCTCAAGACCCCAGTTGTCTAGGCTAGGTGAGGGGTAGAAGCCCTCTTCCTACTCAATTCCCTTTAGTCCTTGATGAAGTGACTTGCAAACAAAATAAAACTGTAAACCCTACGTTGCTTATATTCAGACACATGAGGAAAACATAACTCGAAACCCCATATGGCTATATATACAAAGAAGAAAAATATATACAAGGGCGAGAAGAATTATTTATAATCTATCTACAAAATTCTACAATAATCTATATTCAGACACATGAGGAAAACAAAACTCGAAACCCCAAATGGCTATATATACAAAGAAGAAAAATATATACAAGGGCAAGAAGAATTATTTATAATTTATCTACAAAATTTTACAATAATTTATAGCTCTAATTAGCAGATCTATTCATTTAATGCACAAATAAATAGAAATAGATGGGTGAAATAATTTTTTAGAGATGAGCCATAGCCTGGATCTCTGCAAAACAAATCATTGGATAAGTCTTGGAAATTCAATCAAAGTAGGTTTTTCAGATCTTATGCCTTGGGAGTTGGCTGGTCCAACTGAAGACTTCCTCTCACACCCAAGATCTGGATATGAAAAAGATTTCTACACACTTAAGATCAATATGTTAGATCAATAGAGATTAGATAGCAAAATAATTTTCAAGATCTAGAGATGCTGGATCAATCGAATTAAATTTGTTTTTCTAATGCTAATAACCAATGCAAGATACCTGTGCAATAAGCTATTCCACAATTGGCTAAAGAAATAACAACTCTTGAAAAATTATTCAGTAGAGCATTAAGAATAGCATCCAAAAAAAAAATACCATAAGATATAGGAGAGACACCACCATCAATGAACCCCAAAAAATTTTCCTTTATTATTCCCGAAAAAAATTACAGAGCTTCTAGAGCCAATTACACCATCGAAAGATGTCCACAATGAGGAGCCTTAGGCTCAATTTATAGAAAAAAGAGAGATCTAGATTTCCCTCCAAGAGGAAAACAGTTAGGTCCAAGGAAGTGCACAAATTTGACTTGATCCCGGAGAATAACAACTAGTTGATGTTTGATCCATGTCAAAATTTAATCTCGTCCCTTGATCTCGAAGAAAAAATTCGAATTCCTTGATGAAGGCTTTGATCCCAGTCAAAAAAACAAAATTTTCAAACTTTTTCAGCTTGAAAAATCCCCTTTCAATTAATCACTATGGTGCAAAAGTTTGATTTTTCTTAAAAAACCATTTTTTTCCTTTGATAGAGAGCCTCAAAAATATTTTCTAATCGCTTTCCTCGAAATCCCCTCTTTTTCTTTAACCACTTGGACCCAAAAAATCGATTTTCCTTGAGAAATTATTTTTTCTAGTGCAAGAATGTTTTTGTGGGATTTTTTTGCCTTGGAAATGAGTCATTCAAATTTAATCTTCCTCGGGAAAGTCAATCTCCTCTGAAAATTCGTTTTTCCATTTGGAGAGAATTTTTGTTTTCTCTCATTTTAATTTTTTGACCATTTTGTAGGTAATTTTTTGCCAGCAAATAAATTAAATGACTCTAGAGGGGATTAAACACATTTTCACCCTCAGAGTGGGTTTAAAAAATATTTAGGCAATGATGTCTATGATTAATCATCCACCAAAAATATTTATAGACCACTTTTTTAACATCAAATATTACATGGACATCCCATACAAAAGGGGAATTTTAATAACTAAAAGATGACCTTTAGACAAAACCAAATTCTGTGACACATAACAAATGATCTAGTACGAAAATTTACATAGTCTCGATAACGGTAGGACTACGCCTAAGACCTTACCATCGAGCCCCACTCTAGCTTTGGGGTATGTGTGGGAGAAAAAATCTGCCAATTATTTAAGTTAGAAAACACAAATAATTGGTGGAGGGTAAAAAAATCCCTAGAGTGAAACTCTTTGCTAAGAATCAAAGGCTTACCTACATGTTTTTACATGCCTTTATAGTCATACTAAAATCATTTTTACACTGGCCACACAGGGCTGCAGAATTTGGATTACAATTTTTGACAAAAATGCTGAAAGATGATGATGATCTCTAGATGTTTAACTGCTTGAACATGATGTATTGCTTTGAAAAATGTGTATTGCTATAGGGTAGTTGACACAGAGTAGTCAACAAGAGGTCATGATGCCATTTGTAGGGAGTTGTAGTCTAGATTGTTGGCCATTTGGAGGGAACAACTGGTCTCACCTGCTGCTTATGAACTAGCGGAAATGTTGGTTGAGCAAAACATTAGATTGTTTAGAAGACAATTGACCAAGAAGGATCTGCTTAGGATTGGTGGAGCATGCAACAAAAATGATCTAAGGAGAAAGGGTCTTTGCTTCATCTGCAAAGAACCTTGGGGACCCGACCACTCATGCATAAGTGACACAAAGGGGATGGCAGAGGTAGGTTAGGAGGTTCCTTCTGACTTTCAAGATGAGGATTCTTCTCTTAAACTTGAGTCCATGGGTTCTTACGAGGATACCTCTAAGGAGAATGAGCAGTCATGGGGAGTTTGTTGACAATAGCTCAGGGTTGCAACCATGTTTGGTAGAGGAGATTGATAAGCAACAGATTGTTCCCATAGGGGAAGAGGATTAGGGAGCAGATTGGCGAGATGAGGGACTGGTGATTCAACATGGAGAGCACATAGAGGAGCATGAGCCAGTTGAGGAGGATGATATGCACAATATGCATGATGAGCTGTTTGTGGAGGGCCAATTGGAGGTTCATGTTGAGCCCATGATAGAGGAGGATGAACAACCATCTTTTGGACTAACCATTGGTAAGGAGCAGACAGATGCATATGCAACTAATAGAGTTGCAGTACTCTAAGGCAACATTCATTTCCAGGAGTACATAGATAGGGCTTGCAATACAGCTTGCCCACTTTTTCCCATTATAGAGAGGGGTAGGATTTCTTAGACAAATGTTGTTGATTGATTAGGTAGAGCAGCATGGGTTGAGCATGGACTAGCATCAACATAGTAAGCTTGTTCCATACACGTGTCCATGCATTGGATTGGCGGGAGATCATGAGTTGGTATCCTATTGATGGAGCGATATTTTTATTAAGGGACAGTGTGTAGCAGGGGCCCTTAGGTGAGAGGGTTACTGCATATTTTAGTGGGCAGTGAGATGTGGATCAATAGTTCATCGGTATACCAGTAGCACTAGCCCAACATCAACAGATTGGGGTTGACCTTGACCTATGCTAGAGGTTGGATTGGAGAGGGGTGATGAGTTGGTATTCCACTGGTGGAGCAACATCTATGGCCAGAGTGAGAACATAGTTAGAGCCATGGGACATGGACGATGATTGGCCATGGTGGGATTGGGATCCAGGTATAGGGGAATCCATTCATGTTTGGATTGCATGGAGGCATGATGTGGTTCAGTGGTCCATATGGGATCCTAGTATTAGTTTGCAGGTGCCTCTACAATGGATAGGTACATATTGCTTGAGGGCAAAGCAATCTTGGGGCAGAAGGATTTTTCATGTCCCCATCTTTATTTTCCTCTATAATACTCTGCCAGGATGGGTTTCCAGTGTACGTGATGGCTCGGTTGTAGGAGCAGGATTACATCATTTGGGGTTTCAGAGGAGTTTTGAGGAATTTTTATGGGATCCAATGGCTTTCGCTTGGCATATGCCATCATCCGCACAACTTGTCTCATGTGTTGTCGCGTTCCGGCAACTTTCATAAGATGGGGTTATTACCGGGCCTAACTTAATTAATTTACGATTGAGGTGGCATTCCAGAAGGAATATTTGATGGAATACCTCATTGTAATAGCTCATTGGAACCAGAACGAGAAGATCTACGTGATGAGATGTTGAGAAGTGATTTCTAGTGGTTGGAGATAGTATGGTGGGTGATTTACCATTTTCCGAGATTAAAAATGACTTTAATTAGTCATTTAGTTAAAAAGGGGAAAAATAATTAATTGGAGGAGAAAAGGCCAAAAATGACTTAAGTGAAATAAAATAAAATTAAAAGGTCACTTAAGATGAAGTCAAGAGAGGAGCTTTTAGAATAATAATAAAATAATAAAATAAGATGCTTCTAGAGGCTTGAAGATCTATCTATGGAGTCTTTAAAAGGGGGAGAAGATCATTTGAGATATGCTTGAGTTGAGCATTTTTTTTCTTGTGGAGAGTGGAGAACCGGGAGTTCCCAACTTTAGTTGTAGTTCCAGGACGAAAACCCTCAAGTGATTTAGTGAGAGTGGGTGAGAACCCATCTCTCCCCTTGGTAAATTCATTTAGAGTTCACAGGTGTATTTATCAGTTGCAGTTCAATGGCCAGATCCAGTGTTGTAGCAGATATATTCAGAGGTTGGATCTAGTTTGGCCAGATCCAGTTTGGAGGATCCCATCTCAGCTATTCTCCTATTTTTGTAAAATCAGTTTTATATTTATATAAATAAAACTGAGATTTCCTACATGTGTTTATTGCCTATTATGAGATTGCAGTTTATATATTTACAGTTTCCCGTTGATTTGATGGTCCATTTTGAGAAATTTGTTTGTTGAAATAACGGCATAAACAATTTTATGCTAAATTTGTATTTGGGACATTACAGATACTAGTGACATATTGCATGAGTATGTTGTAAACATAAAAGAGGACGATAACAACTATGTTAGAAGTTAAAAGTTGAAACAATGTTAGTGCAAAACAAACTCTAAGCAATAGGAACTGATTGTTAGTATTAAGGCTATAGCAACTTGCTGATATATTTAGAATGATATAAGTTCGCTAACTATGCCACATTTTAGCATGATAAAAATAAAACGGGATGGAGTTGGATGCAAATTCTCACTATGTTAGAAGTTAAAACAATGCAAAACAAACTCTAAGCAATAGGAACCGATTGTTAGTATTAAGGCTATAGCAGCTTTCTGTTATCTTTAGAATGATATAAGTTCACTAACTATGCCCACATTTTAGCATGATAAAAATGGAACAGGATGGAGTTGGATGCAAATTCTCACTGCTAAGTTATAATTCAAGCGCCTAAAACTGTAGTTCTAAGGTAACCATATGTGAATTGCTAAATCTTTGAGATTCGTTTTAACTTTTAATGGACCATCAAAAGGACTTGAGTGTTCTTTGTGTTCTATGTGTCTACTCTATAATCTGCAACAATGATCGCTGTCAAAGTGTCTTGTATTGCCTATGAAGACATGGATCTGAAGTTAGTGTTGCTCCATGTGACTTATGTGAGTGATAAGGTTGTGACTTCTGAATTTAGTTACAGTACATAGGGAATTTTTTACGAACCCAGAAATATTGAACATCAGGGTCCATGACAGTATTGTGTGTATATATAGATATATCAGGGTTACTGCATTTGTGTACCCTCTGTTTTTGAAGGGAGCAACTTTCTTTTAAGTACTTTTTTGCAACCTAAGAAACATGAAGCGTTGGACAGGGCATGTGTGTCAGAAGACATGGATTTGTGGACACACTGGTCTTATGTATTCAACATGTGTGGTACATATGTTGTGTCAAATGCATGTTCCACATGTGTTGGACACTCTCCCACATGTCCTAGTGTGTCCCAACACTCGATGCGCCAAAAAAATGCATGTAGATGTGTCTCGACATGTCAAAATGTGTCATAATTTGTCAAAAATTGTGATCTAACTTGTCTGTAGTTCGTAATATATGCAGTAAAATTTAGATTATATATGCAGTTGTTTGTTGTTCCTAATATATGCAGTAAATTCTAGATTATATGTGGTGATCTGAACAAACAACAAACTGGAAATCTGAATGTGGTATACTTATTAATACAAATGTAACATTGTTTCGAGGCTTTTAGTAAATTGTTTCCTATTTTTCCATTTTATAGGTGGTAACAGTGACTACAAGTCGTGGAGGTGATGCATTCAATGTGATCCCAGACTCGGTTACTATAAGTGGCACATTTCGTGCTTTCTCAAATGAGAGCTTTTATAACCTTAAGCAAAGAATAGAGGAGGTACATACAAAATTTCCATACCAAATATTTGTTAATTTTTAAATCAGTTTTCTTTCCGGAATATTTTCTTTAAATGTACATGGGGCTGACTCTCAATGGCTGGAGAAGCTCCTATTTTTCTCATTTTTAAAGTTCATTCTTTGAAGATTGTTTTACTAACTCTTTTTTCATTCTATTAACTAGAGAGAAATCATAAATGTGATCTGACATGTCAAACTATTACAGATTATTGTAGGCCAATCTCTTGTTCAGAGGTGCACTGCAACTGTGGAATTCTTAGAAAAGGAGTATCCATTTATTCCTCCAACTGTGAATGACCAGATTATGCATGATCATGTTTGCAAAGTTGCAGCTGATCTATTTGGTGCACATAATCTAAAAATTGCAACTCCTCTCATGCCTGGAGAAGACTTTGCTTTTTATACCGAGGTTATACCTGCAGGCTTTTTTCTCTTTGGAATGAAAGACGAGACATGTGGATCAATACATGCACCACACACTTCACTATTCACCATTGATGAAAATGTTCTCCCACTTGGTGCTGCGATGCATGCTGCCTTAGCTGAAAGGTACCTTAATGAAGGCAACTTTAGGCCTTCTCAATCTTCAATAGCGGACACTAACATATTATAGTGAATTCAGATAAAGTAATGAAGGCAACTTTAGGCCTTCTCAATCTTCAATAGCGGACACTAACATATTATAGTGAATTCAGATAAAGGACTTGAATTAACACCAATTTAGACTTCAGGGAAAGGAATCTCGAGAATTTCCCAATATTGTAAATAAATTTTCATGTTTTTGCATGTAAAGGTAGAATAGATCTGCTCAGTTGCAAGTGAGCTGAAATATCATATTTATGTATTTTTGTGTAACAGCCTTATGTGCATTGTTTGACGGCTCACTTTGTTTTGTATTGGAAAGATGGCGGGTTTATCCCACCTCTATTTAACATCTAAAATCTTGGCATGAGCCCCACTATTTGTTATGTAGGAACTTTAAAGCATATTAGAGGTGGAAGCAGTTGTAACGAGTGCAACTGAGAAACGCGGATAGTTTAGTGACTAGCCTAGACAATCGTAGGTTGTGGATTGCTATACAAGTAGATTGTTATGGCAATTTTTAGATATATGATGCTATCAGATTATGTTCAAAGGAGTAAATTATGTACAACTCTATAGGCTTTAATAGTCAAGTTGTTGCGTGGAGAGGGGTCCTTTGTCCCATAAACAAAGGGGTTTGAGACACTAATTTGGTGTATGCTATTATTGTTGTTGTTATTATTATTATTATTATTTAACTATATATCATAGCATTTTGAATTGCTTATGTGACTAATATCCACCAATGTTATTACATACTGCATACGAAAAGCAATGGCTTAATCATGGTTCATGGTAAGATGTTTTGAATGGACAAACAATACTTCTATTAATTAGTGAGTGTCATTGAGGAGAGTAGTTAATATGCCTCCTAGTCTCATTTTCTCGACAAGCATTTGAAAATGTACAAAAGAGTACACATTATTGCATTTTGATCATTTAAAATATTTTATACCAGCCTAGATCCATCCAACTCCGGATCTATCATGCGCTGAGAGGGATCCTATCCCTTGAGGTGCAAACCTTCTTTTTGGAGTGTAGAATTTGAGGAAACGTCTGCACCTCAAGGGATTTGATTCCTCTCAGTGCATGATAGATCTAGAGTTAGATGGATCCATGATGGTTCCAGTTAGGGCAACAATGACACATTTTTAGATTATCATTATTATATGTTTGAGATAAACTTCATATTTTGAAATTTACATTATGTTTTCTTTGTTTGACATGACTATATCATTCTCAGTGGTTTGTGTGTTTATGTTTTTGGATTTGGATGGTAATGTTTGTGAATGTTACAATTGTTGTTTTATATTTCTCTGTGTATGGAATTGTCTGTTAGTAATTAGTTGGTGATGAAGAAGGGAGACGATCTTGTCAATAATTTGTAAGAGGATTGATACTCCACATTTACTTCATTTAAATTTTTGGTATCACTAACTTTTGACAATTAATAATTCTTAATAATGCCCCTCTAGGTATTACTAAATATATCTTGAAGAGTAGTTTTAATAATTTACGACATTAAGATTATTCTTGAAATCATTTGTTTCATTGTTAATTTTTGAAATAATTTATTTCCTTCAAAACATTTTGATGATTTTTTTATTTGTAGTTTGTTTTGTAAAAGTCAAGCAATAATGTAATTTTGATTTTTTTTACAAGTGGTCAGATTTATGAAATATTTACATTATTTGTTAGTTTTTCCATCTTTTCACATCGATTATATGAAAATGATAGTTGAGATCATAAACCATTCAATTATTTAACTCGAACTATTGTAGTCAACATCATACCTTGGCTCTCTTTCTCTTCAATATTAATAGGTTGAATTAGTATAACACAAAAACTAATGCATATTGTCAATCATTTTTTGTGCTTACACTAAAATCAATCCACATTGTTAATCCAATCATTTTAAGTTAATGTACCATCATACATTGAGTTACATCAAATTAAAAATCATCTACACTGAAATCAATGCATATAATGCACACAATCAAATAAGATTAGAAAACATCTACGCTGAAATCAATGAATCTAACACGAAATAAAATAAGATTAGAAATCAACAATGTGTTTAGTACAAGCAATCAAATAAGATTAGAAATCAACATCTACACTAAAATCAATGCATTTAGTGCAAACGATCAAATACGATTAGAAATCAACATCTACACTGAAATCAATGCATCTAGTGCAAACAATCAACTACAATTAGAAATCAACATTTACATTGAAATCAATGCATCTAGTGCAAACAATCAAATAGAATTAGAAATCACCATCTACACTGAAATCAATGCATATAATGCAAGTAATCGAATAGAATTAGAAATCAACATCTACATTGAAATCAATGTATTTAGTGCAAACAATTAAATAGGATTAGAAATCAACATCTACACTAAAATTAATGCATCTAGTGCAAATAACCAAATATCATTGGAAATCAACATTTACACTGAAATCTATGCATCTAGTGCAAAGAATCCAATAGAATTATGAATCAACATCTACCATGAATTCATTGCATTTAGTGTAAGAGATCTTCGTCCCTCTCTCCCCCTTCCATCTCTCCTTTTTTGTCTCTCTATCTCACCCCAAAACGTACACACTTTCTCTCCATCTCTTCCTTTTCACTCCCCCCTCTCTCTTGCTCCAATTTTCTCTCTGTATGTCTTTCTTCTTCTCTACCTCTCTTTTCTCTTTCAAGTCGTCTCTCTCCCTTTCTTTCCTTGTTATGTAACTAGCTCACCTACAAAAACCTTGATTTTCTTGGATCCTATCTTCGAAAATATAGCGAGAAAAGATTCAAAATTCAGACCTGAGTTTCATCGAGATTTCCGCTCAAATGTGTTAAATTGGCAACTAGGGCCAAACTCCATGTGGGTCATTTTATTTATGGCAACTGATATTTTTCTTGGATCCCTCTCATCGAGAGGTGTAGGATTGATCTAAAGATCATCCGATTCCGATAAGTATTCATGGAGATATGGATTTATTTGTATTATGGGACAATTCGTCAAGGTCGGCTAGCAACCAAACTACCCCCTCTTATGCTCCACATTTTAGTATAATAGTAGAGGACTTGAAGTCATTTGACACATCCTCTTCATATGTGATCTCCTCTCCACGTTTTTTGGTTATTGGAAAAGGAGAGACACAAGAAGAATATATGTTGGCCTAGTGATGCCTTAGCCGCAGTACGCCGCAGGCTTATGAGGATGATCTTCCCAGCGAACAAGAGACACTCATACGTAGTCAATGGAGACTCACTTATACGTTGTTCATACACTGTTCATTCTGACACCTTTCGCTGTTCTTACAGACTCTTATACGTAGGGTATAGAGATAATTATACGCAGTCAAATGGAGCCATTCAACACAGCAAGGAGACCTGTTATATGCAGTCAAAAGGTGCCACATGTTACACACAGTCAATCCCAAATTAATGGCGCAACAAGATATATATACTCGCAAGCAATGGCAATATATATATACATGCAATGGAGATACAACACAACAATGGCAATATATATACACAACAATATTTACACGCTGTAATAAGACACATTGTAATAGAGATACCTTCCTACGCTGTCAAGAAGTCACCTTCTTCTCAGTCATGGAGACAAGCCTTTATACACAGTCAAAGGAAACCTGCCTCAGACATTCTCTTGCTCAATCACAGATAGACAAGACTTCACTACAGTTTTATTGACAGTAAACCCTTCTTTGAGATCTCGATCAAAGGAGCAGATCTTGGATGCCATGAATGAAGGTATGATCTCAGATGTCATCTCGGATGAATGAAAAAGGTATGTATATATGTGTGTTGATTTGTGCTCCTACTAGTTGATCCTAGTGTTTATATGATGAAACTGTCATTATATAAAAGAAGAAAAGAGCATAGTGAAAATCTCAATGGATCTCATCATTGGAAGATGCAGCAATAACAAAGGTACAAGTAAAGGTGCAACAATGATGCAACTGTGATGACAACATGATGTATGATGTATGGGCAGCATGATGTATGAGATCATGAACAACATGATGATACATGATGCAGCATGATGGTGCTACACGGTAAGGTGCAACAAATGGACGAGATGCAACACTAAGATAGGTGAAGGAGTCACCTTAGAGAATCAGTTGAAGCAATATGTCTTCAATTGATCTCTGTAGATATCAAAAGTCAAAGTGTTGACTTCTATTGTAAATGTACTATCTCTCTTACTTTCTCTGCTGAACTTTGAAGAACATAAAAGAAGAATTGATCAAGGGTTTCCCCACATTGTGGGGTTTGTCCCTTGCTAGTGCCACATCTTGTGTCCTTTTGTCTTGGCTTGTCTTATCCGATTTATGTTTATGTTCTATTTGCAGTTTACTTTAATGTTGATGTGATTGCTAATCTGGAAAAGCTAACTAAGAAAATTGTAATAAATTGCTCTAGCATAGAGCATATTAAATCTTAACAAAATGGGTTTTAATTTCAGCTTCTGAAACGTTGTAGAAAAAAAGTTATAGCAAAAATGCCACGATACCAAATGTTATGTAACTAGCTCACAACATAAAAAGAAAGATAGATCAACAACTTCAAAATCAACCTCTTTGAAGCGGAAACCTCCTTTACATTACACAAATGAACAATTCTTTGATGATACAAATTACAAAACCTTTTTTTTATATATAGGAGTTTAAAGGGTCACAATATAATCAAAACCGACATAACAATAATAATATAAGGGCACACCAATAACAATAGTGGGCTTTTATGGGGCACAATAATAACAATATGGGGACAATAGAGGCACAATAATAACAATAAGGGCTACAATGACAATAGTAATGGGGGATCACTAGTCTTATAGGGATTTAACATGCCGCTCTCCTTCAAAAAAGTGTTGTCCTCAACACTTGATTAGTTATGGATGCTTCTGTATAAATTCTCATCCTCCCATGTGGAATCTTCAGTAGGTAAGTTCTTCCACTTGATGAGATACTCCGAAATTGATTGGTTTCGTAGCTGACGAGTTCTTGTTTCTATCACTGCTTCAGGTTTCAATATGAATTTTCTTTCCTCGTCAAGTTTTGGCAATATTGTTTGATCTGGGAGCTTGTCCCCTATAACCTTCTTTAAGCATGAAATATGGAAAACTAGGTGCACTCGGGGAGTTGTAGGAAGCTCCAATTTGTATACCATAGTACCAATCTTTCACAACACCTTGTACAAACCATAATACTTTGGTGATAATTTATTATCCTTTTTAGCTTGCTTGAGAGACATTTGTTTATATGGTTGTAGTTGTAGGGATACCCAGTCACCTGCATCAAAACTTTTTCTGCTACGATGTTGATATGCCTGTTGTTTTGTTCTATTT
>APFE031217803.1:108387-124599 GCA_000404065.3 Pinus taeda
CCTTCTCATAAATAGCTTTGTGTAAAAACTTTCCCTTGATTGGATGACTTTCAAAAGCAATGGGTCTTTCATCTTGCATTAAAATAGCACCAATTCCATTTCCTGAAGCATCACATTCCACAATAAAGGTTTTTGTAAAGTCCAATGTAGCTAAGACCAGTGTTGGGCACATTGCTTCTTTAAGATGTTCAAAGGCCTTTGTTGCTTCTGGAGTCCATGAAAATGGATCTTTCTTCAATAATGTTATTAGAGGTGCTGTTATTCTCCCATAATTCTTAACAAACTTGCGATAATACCCATTCAACCCAAGAAATCCTCACAGATGCTTTATGGATGTAGGGATTTTCCATTCCTTAATGGACTTAATTTTGCTAGGGTCTACCTTAACTCCTTCATGAGATACAATATGACCCAGATATTCCACCTCTTGTACTCCAAAGAACATTTGGATCTTTTTGCATATAATTTTTTCTCCTATAATAGTTGTAGCACCCTGTCAACATGTTCAACATGATCCTTCCAAGACTTGCTGTAGATTAGTATATCATCAAAAAATACTAACACAAATTTTCTAAGGAAGGGTTTGAAAATGGAATTCATCAAACGTTGAAATGTAGAAGGTGCATTGGTAAGGCCAAAAGGCATGACCAAAAATTCATACTGACCCTCATGAGTTCTAAATGCTATTTTTGGAATGTCTTTAGTCATCATTCTAATTTGATGATATCTTGAATGAAGATCCAACTTGGTGAAGTAAATTGATCCATGCAATTCATCTAGTAATTCATCAATGACAAGAATGGGAAACTTATCTTTAATAGCGAGCTTCTTGAGCTCCCTATAATCCAGACACATGCGCCATGATCCATCCTTCTTGTGCACCAATACTACTGGAGCGGAGAAAGAATTTTGACTAGGTTGAATTATACCAACCTCTAGCATTTCTGCAACCATACGTTCAATTTCACTCTTTTGGGCATAGGAATATGTGTAAGGTCTGATGTTTGGAGCAACATTTTGTGGAATCAAATGAATAGCATCATCATGATCATGAATAGGTGAGAGACCTTTGGGAGTCTCAAATACCTTGGAATGATTGTCCAAGAATTTTTGGAGATCTGGAGAAATAGATGATTTCGATGTGGGAACCTCTAGCGAACATAATTGTGCAATTATGCCTCGTTGTTCTTTCTTTCGAATCTTTTTCATTCTGTTAGAGTTGATTATCTTTCTCGGTTTCCCTGCGATACCCCTTAATTCAACTTTCTTTCCTTCTGAAAAAAATTTCATGAAAAGTTCTTGAAAATTAAAAGCTATTGTACCCAAGGATTGTAGCCATTAGACTCTGTACAACATTAGCGCCACCCATTGGAATGGAAAGCATTGGACTATTCAATACATATTCTCCCATGGTTAGCCTGATATTATGGCACTTTCCAAAGCAATTTATGGTTCCTCCACTTGGAACCATCACTTGACAGTTTGGTGCTTGATATATGAAGCAATTCATTTCCTTGGCTATCTTACAATGAATAAAATTATGGGTACTGCCATAATCAATCAACACTATTACCTTTTTCTTCTTGATATGTCCTTCTCTCTTGATAGTTTGAGGGGTGGTAATTCCAGCCAATGCATTACAAGATATGGCCAGATTCATTTCTTCTTTTTCAATGGTTTGTTCCTGGTGTATATCCTTTTCTTTTGACGTTTCTTGTTCATTTTCTTCTTCCTCTTCACAATCTATGTAAACTAATTTCTTCTCAGCACACATATGACCTTTAGTGTATTTCCTATCACAACTGTAACAAAGCCCTTTTTCTCTTTTTTCTTCCAATTGTTGTGGTGTCAACCCTATAAGTTGTGGAAGGCTAGGGGAAATAACAATTCCATCTTTATAGTTGTGAGTGGTAGGCTTTTTTGTTGCCATAATTTTGCTTTCCATTTTTCTTGCCAATCTGAATGCCTTCTCCAATGAATCAGGTTCTCAAAGGCGAACCTCATGTTGGATGTTATTATTTAAAGTCATTATGAACACATCAATTCTATGCTCGTATGGAATATATTTTACCCTTATATTCAATTTTTGGAAGTCATCAATGTGCTTCATCATTGAATCCTTTTGTTTGAGATTTATCAATTGACTAAAAAAGGTGTTGTTTTTTGTATTCTCATAATGTGCTATCATTTCTTCTGTAAAAATTGCCCAAGTGACAATTTTTTTACGAGAGCAAAGCCATCGATACCATACAAATTGATTTGGTTCCAAATATAAAGTTTCAATGCGTACCTTTTGTGTGATTTGCACATTATGGAGATCGAAATATTGCTCCATTTGTAGTATCCATGCTACGGGATCCTTGTCATGAAACTTCTTCATATCGATCTTTGGAACGTGGTGGGTCTTCAATCCAATGTTAGAGTCTATGAAATCATAGTTAACATTTCTTTTGTTCTCATCATGAGTTTCCTTTACTACCTTTTTGCCATTAGTAAGCATTTTTTCTGGTAACTTTGTCAAATTTGTCTTCAAATCTTTCATGTTGCCTCTAAGTTTTTCTTCTATACCATCCATCTTAGCTTCCATGTCATTCATCTTAGCTTTCACGCCTTTATTTAAAGCATCCGTCTTAACTTCTATTACTTCTTGTGAGAGTGAATTTTGTTGCACTTGGTCTCATAATTTTGATATATCATGTTGCATTTCTTCCTCTTCTTCAGGAGTCATGTTAGAGATTTCAGGTTTCTTACTAGGTGTTTCCATTTTATTTCTTAGGGGCATCAATTAATGATAATTATGCTTCACTATGCCCTTTGAATTCCTTCAAACTGATTTTTCAAACGAAACTTATGTAAAATTAAAAAAAACTACACACATTTTTTCACTTTATGGGAACTTGATATTGAATTTGTTGTATTTTTGTAATTTCGGATCTCCAAGCTCTAAAATTGCATCTTGCGATAGCACTCTGAGTCCTCTTTCCAACCTCGCAAGTCTGATCAAGATTGGATTCTTCAAGGAAGAGTTATGCCAAATCTCCCATGATGACCTGGTTATAGACTAGTTCAATAGAGCGAATTTGTATGAAGTGCCACGTGTCACTGTTTTGACCTTAGGACCTGAAACCGATACACGGAGAATTACAGGCCATCCTCTTTCTGTAACTTGTTACGAATTTTCAATCTGATGCTCAGAGAGAAAGTTATGATGATTTTCCCCAGGTCACATGTTTGTGATATAATTTAGGTGCCTCCAAAAACCCTAATTTCCTTGGATCCTATCTCTGAAAATATAACGAGAAAAGATCTGAAATTCAATCCTGAGCTTCATCGATATTTCGGCTCAAATGGATTTTAATTTCAGCTTTCAAAATGTCGTAGAAAAAAAATTATAGTGAAAATTCCACGATGACCTCTTTGGAGCAGGGGAACCTTAAAATCCAAAGGCTCTGATAGCAAATGTTATGTAATTAGCTCACATAATAGAAGAAAAGATAGATTAATGACTTCAAAAGTAGCCTCTTCGAGGGGGAAATCTCCTTTACATTACACAAATGAAAAATTATTTGATGATACAAATGACAAACCTCCTTTCTATATATAGGAGTCTAAGGGGTCACAATATAATCAAAAGCTGACATAACAATAATAATATAAAGGCACAACAATAACAATAGCAGGCTTCTATGGAGCACAATAATAACAATATGGGGACAATTGGAGCACAATAATAATAATAAGGGATACAATTACAATAGTAATGGGGTGATCACTTGTATTATAGGGACCTAACACTCCAAACTCCCTCTCTTTCCCCCCATTTCTCTCTCTCTCTCTCTTCTCTCTAACCCTGTCATTATCTCTCTCCCTCTATCCTTCTATCTCTCCCCCATTCTCCCCCTTCAATCTTTGTGTCTCACTCTCTCTTTCTCTCTCTTACCCTTCTTTCCCTCTCTCACTCCTATCCTTCTCTCTCTCTTCATTCCTCCTCTGCACTCTCATTCAGATTATCTCCTTCGATGCAAGCAACCAAATAGGATTAGAAATCACCATTTATACTGAAATCAATTTATTTAGTGCAAGAGTTCTTCTTCTCTCTCTCCCCCCTCCATCTATATCTATATATCCTCCATCTCTCCTTCTTTTTATCTCTATCTCGCCCCACCTCCCCAAACACACATGCTTTCTCCCTCCATATCTATCTCTCTCCCTTTATTTACCTCTCCTTTCCTCTCTTCACCTTCCATCTATATATCTGTCTCTCTTTTGTCTCTCTATATCACCCCAAAAACATACACACTCTTTCTCCATATTTATCTATTCCTCCCTCCCTCTTCCTCTCCCTCTCTCTCTCTCTCTCTTCCCCTTCTCTCCCTCTCTCCCCTCTTCTATCTCTCTTCCCTCTTGGTCTCCTCTCTCCCTCTCTCTATTTGTCTTTCTTCTTACCTTCCTCTTTCTCTCCTTTCCTCTCTGCTTCTCTCCCTCACATATTAACTCCCTTATTCTCTTTCCCGCCTCCCTCTGTCGCTTCCCCTCATCTCTTTGTCTTTGTCTCTGTCTCTCTTTGCGCCCTCCAACTTTGTCAGTGCGTCTCCTTCTCTCCCCCTCTTCTCTTTATCTAGCCTTCTTTATCTCTCTATCTCACCCTAAACATATGCACTCTCTCTCCATCTCATCCTTCTCTCTCTCTCTCTCTCTCCACTATTCTCTCTCTATGCGATTCTTCTTCCCTCCCTCTCTTTCCTTCCAACTCCATTTCTCTATCCTTCCCTCTCTCCTGTTGTCTCTCAAGTCCTTCCTCTCTCTCCCTTTCTCCCGCTTCCTCTCACTCTCTCTATCTCTCCACCTCTATCACTCTGTCTTTGTTCTCCCCTCCCATATATATCTAGAGTTAATATATCATGATATATTAATATATATATTATAATATAACAAGTTTAATATTATATTAAATTTAATATTGTATTAATCATAAGTTGTTAAATTTATAATATTTAATTTATATTGGATTAATGATATTTTTTACATAAAGAAACAAAATTTGCAAATATTATAACTTTGATGTGGAAATATTTATGTCTTTAGAGATTTTAATATATCCATAGGATACTATTTTCCTTTTAAATATTCATTTTACAAATATTAATTAAAAGAAATTAAAAGATTTTGGAGCAATTGAATTAACCTTTTTACTTTATTTTACGAAATGGTATTCTTTAGTAAAGAGTAAAGATGTTTGAAATTTTACTTGATTTGGAATTTTAACGTGGTAATTTTTTTTGTTGAAAGTAAATTTATGATCCATTCAAATTCAATGTATATGATAAAATAACTATAAAACACATGAGATAATTGCATTATAGTTTTTTTTCATTGGTTTATGAGAAAAAAAGATATAATACAATTATCTTATGTGTTTAATAGTTATTTTATCATATACATTGAATTTGAATAACTATATAAAACAGTTAAATTAATTATTTTTAAAAATAAAGTGTACACAAATAAAAATATAACCATTATACCAATAATAATATTTGAATTGTGAGTAGTTTACAACCAACAGCACAATAGTATATCAATCAATATTATAATATAGTGTATGGAACTTACTTGTAAGTGAAGAGCACTGAGAACACAAATCCAATGGATCAAAGCCAAAACAAATCCTACTAACACAATTCTAACGCAAATCTAGCGAATGCGAAGAAAACAAATAACTTTAAATTCAAGGCTGGTATTACTTAATTTTTAAATAATTTACATTAAAAAAAATAAATTGAAAGTGAAATGGTGTATACGGACAAAAATCAATTTTAAAAAACAATAAAGAAAATACACCTTTCAATTTTAAAAGCATTGCAAGGCATACACATGTGCACACATGTATAAACATAAAGAAAAAATGATTAAAAAAGAAAAACGAATTTTTTTAAAACAAGCAAACATGAAAAAACCAACTAAAATCAATTTAAAAAGAAAGAAAAATGAAAATGAAAATTATATAATTATATAATATATAATATATTTTATATATATAGTAAGCTATTGAGCGGTGATTTAATCAAAAGAGTATGTACATTTACTGTGAAAATTTTCAATATGGAATCCTATTGCAACAACTGGAAATAATTTTTCTAATTGTTAATTTAATTTACAATTATCTGCTATGAAAAAAATACCAAATAATTCACATTGAATCCTTCACAAATAAACTGTGGAAGAAAATAACGCTAGAAACCGAGAAAATAATAATACACAATAAAAATGATATTGTTATTTTTGGACAATTTTCCCCGAAAAAACCCAACTTGGGAATATCAGTGCAACAAATGATGGTTTTAATATTATGTAGCAATGAAATCCAAGTGCAACCTATGGATGCCCAATTGGAAATCCAAACAACAAGAAAACCTAGCCAAAATTATGTAAGAGAATTACCCTTCTTCCACAAGCAACCTTGACACAACTTTCCTTAAGAAAACTCGAACTCCTGAACCCTTTGCGTCAATCTCTGCATAGTTCTTGCATAGACCCTTGGATGTCTAAGCCTGGAACTTCCTCTGATGGAGTCATTATGCTTGTCTCTGTTAAGGAAGCTAATTCTCTATCCCTCTGGAAGACTTTCCCGACCCCTGGAAGTTGAATCGATTTTTCCTCCAGCTAAATTGAATTGCTCTTCTAAAGCAACTGGACAATCCTCTACATTTCCTCACTGGGAATAACTCTATCTCCTTGATGATACCTCTCCAGATATGGGAAAATTCCTTCGGATCACTGGCTCTGCCCCTCACTATCTCTGCTTCGATCTCTGGCTCTTTGACAACCGTTGTTTCTCTCTGGAAATCGATCTACCAAAGAAATCGAACTTCTGGTGTATTCTCCATCACCACATCAATCCCTTCTTATATCTGCCTATTGGGACTCCAACGACCAAGATTAAATATTAATCGATGGCTCAAACTATCTCTCGATTGATTCATGTGATTTTCTAGACTATTCTCACATTGACTTAATTAATTATGATTAATTCACTGGTTTTCCTAAGTTTAGACTTATGAAACATTAAAAAATAGCTTAATAATCTAATTAAGTAATCTCTAGGTGGAATTTCCATAAACGATTTTTGTGTTTTGGAGATCTCATGCATTCTAACCTCTCCACCAAATTTCGTGGATAGAACATATCCAATTTTGCAAAAACTAACCCTCCCTCTTAGCGAGGATTATGTTCTCTTTGGTGTTGCACATCCTGCCACAACACCCTATCTCTGTATCACCTCCTGTCACGCTGCTGATGTTTGGCCATTGCTACCCACCAACCATAGTGAAACACTGATTCATCTATCACAACTGTGTAGCTGAATCTATGTTGCATTTGTGTTGTTGCTGACACTGCCAGACTGCTGCCAACATTGCATTTGCACTGCATTTCCATCTCATCTGTTGTTGCTGCAACTGTAACAACTGCAATTGAGAAACATCCAAAACAATGAATCATCTATGTTCAGTATGATGCCTCTGTCCCCCAAGTATCTAACTGCTACTATTCATCTACACTGTCACTGAAGAATCTGTGTCGATGCCAACTCTACATTGAGCCACCTGTTGCGTTGTCAACACTGCACTGTGTTCCTCAACATATGACTGCTACTAGTCTGCAACTGTCACTCTAGGATTGACTGCATCATCTGCCACTGATCCATCCTGCTACTGAATAATGTGACCCCCTCGTATCCATGTAATGATCTATGAGGAGGGCACCTCAACGATCCTACCCAAACCTCTGCAACTCTAGGACTCTGATGTACTCATACTGCTACTGCTACCTCTGCACTGTTGTTGCAACTACTCCAATAATGAGTCTGATCTCTCAGATCCTAAAGCACTAGTTTCATAGGGATGCTCCCTCTAAAACTAGACTCCCTTTGAGTGTCGACCTCCCTATGGGAAATATCTCTACTCCCTCTTGGAAACTCGCATTGTCCTCTTGCACTACAAAGCTTTGCGTTGGGAATCTTCTGGCTGAAATTGCACCTGCATACTGCAACCGGGAAATTCACACTTCCTGTGCCATTGCAACTAGTTCTTCAACTGTCTCTCGGGTACTGACCCCAACTAGATTTGTTACTGTCTAATGACAAATTGCGTCTACTCACACTGAACCTGTTACAATGATACTGTGGGCTCCTGTAGTAAAGGTGATGGTCCCATTGCAACAATCCAGAACTGATTTGACTGATCTCCTTGTTGTAAATACGTTGGACCTTGCCCATTCGGCACACTGGAGTTTCATACTCCTCCTCCTCCTGGATTATGTGCGTCACTAACTCCTTTTGGGCGCCTAGTCCCTGGCTGAGATCCTTATTCATTCTGCAACTCCCACTAGACAACTCGTAGTTCCATTGGCACCTGTCTTTGATAACTGGAAGTCAATATGTTGCCTAGATCTGTATTCTAGCTAAATCGCACGACCTCCTCTGGCAATCTTGTATGACCATCCCTGCAGAGATGCAAACACTGGAAACTCAAAACTGGAGAAATAAACCTAAAAAATCTCCCTCTTTCCCTTTGCTTGGTTGATGCTTTGTTACTTGCACTCCCTTCTGGAATGCGCAAATCTACTAGCTTCTACTGCCAATCTGTAATAAAAAATCGAACTTCTAAAACTAAAAGTTCCTTGAGAGAAATTTTCCCTCTGTTGTGTTTGATTTTCTCTTCCACTTGACACTAGTTCTACTGCTACAAAACCCTCTACGTCCAACCAAGGAATCTACTCAGTGAAAAACTAGGTTTTTGTTGCTCCCTCTGCCTGTTGGAATAACTCCCTTTGGAAGATCAATTTTTTCTACGACTCTGCACTGAAAAATAGAGCTTCCCCAAGCAACTTAGCCTACCTAGAAATGGACTGCGTTTCCTCTAGGAATTTAAGCCTGCTGCTCCTACTGAACAACGAAATTCCCTCTTTCACTTTTGAGCTTCTTCACTGATCACTCACACTCAGATACCATGTGAAAATTTGAAATCTAAAATCCTATTGCATCAACTGGAAATTATTTTTCTAATTTCCGATTTAATTTAACAATTTATATGCTATGGAAAATACCAAATAATTTACACTACAACCTTCACAAATAAACTGCAGAAGAGAACAACGTTGGAAACTGAGAAAATACTAGGATACACACAATAAAAATGATACCATTATTTTTGGACAATTTTTTTTTTTTTTTGTTGGAAAAACCCAACTTGAGAAAACTAGTAGAACAAATGAGGACTTTATTATTATGCAACAATGAAATTTGAGTACAATTTATGGATTCCCATTTGGCTATCCAAACAAAAATAAAATCTGGCTAGAATTATATAAGGGAATTACCCTTCTTCCACAAGCGACCTCGACATAACCTTCCTTAAGAAAACTCATCCTCTTGAACCCTCTGCATCAACCTCTGCATAGTGCTTGCACAAATCCTTGGACGTCTAAGCTCGAAACTACCTCTGATGAATATGTTCTAGTTGTCTTTGCTGAGGAAACTGATTCTTTGCCTTTGGAATACTTTCTCGGTGTTTGGAAGCTAAATCGATTTTTCCTCTAGCTAAATTGAATTGTTTTTTTGAAGCAACTGCATAGTCCTCTAGTTGCCTCCATGGAAATAACTAGCCTACTAACTGCTGCATTTCCGGATCTGGAAAGCTTCCTCCATATCACTGGCTCTACTTCAATCTATGGCTCTTTGGCAACTACTGTTGTTCTCTGCAAATCGATCTTGGCAAGGAAATCGAACTTCTGGTGTATTCTCCATCACCACATTGATACCTTCTTATATCTTCTTGTTGAGACTCCAATAACCAAGATTAAGTCTTAATCAATGGCCCCAATCATCTCTGGATTGATCTATGTGATTTTTTAGATTATTCTCACCTGACTTAATTAATTCTGATTAATTAACCATTTTTTCTAAGTTTAGACTTAGGAAACATTAAAAAATAGGTTAATAATCTAGTTAAGTAATTTCTAAGTGGAATTTCCAGAAACTATTTATGAGTTTTGGAGATCTCATGCATTCTAGCCTCTCCACCAAATTTTATGGCTAGAACACATTCGATGCTGCAACAACTAACATCTACAGCTTTCCCTACCACGGTTTGCCACAAGGAAAATTAGACCAATGACATAAGAAATAGTTTTGTTTTATTATCTCCAATAAAAGTGTTATAAAGTACTAGACTAACTGTGAGATTGTTGAACATACAAAAATCCTTATAGCTATGACAATATAGGACATCATGATTAACACCTAGGCCTTCACTGTTGTTCCTAATCATGAAGGCAACATACTTCCAAACAGTGGCCATAGGAAAAAAAATGAGCATTAGAACTTCAACCTTTTATATCTCGAGACACGTTGATTGATGAAAGGATCAGGTGGATTCTATTTTTCCATTAGAATATGCCAATCCTTGTTCACTAAATCCTTGCATTCCTTAACCTTTTAAAATTCCGATAGAGCTTCAATTCCTGATGGAATGCTGATGGAGGAGTTCTTGCAACCCTAATTAGCTAACTAGTCAGCAACTTTGTTTCCTACTCTTTTTACATGCATAGGAATGATGGCTGAGATACCTGGAAGAAGCATACTAATTTTGGAGACGAGGGATTCTAGGCGTCAACTATGAGAGTTTTTCTAGGCTGGAACTGTTACCGCTCAAACTAGCAAGGGGCATAAGAGGGACTCCTAAAGGGACAACTATTAGGTCAAGGGAAACAATGGATTCTTATCCCATTGTCACCTCAAATAAGACTCCCTAATTTTTATAGATTTTCATTGATGGGAGGAGACCTAGTATATAGTAAGCCACTTGTGAAGGATGAATCAACCAATGGATGTGAAGCGACCTCAATGATCCTTTTCCTAGAATGGGGTTAAGAATGGAGCTTACTTTCTCTTCAAGCAAGGTACAAAGATTTCTAGGATAAGGAGGTGAGGATTTGAGGGTTAGGTAAGAGGAACATGCCTTGTAAAGGAGTTTCCCAATCCGAAAATCCTTATTGAACTTGGCTTCATGAATGGTTCTTGAAGAATTGGCTAAGGTATGGGACCACACGGGACCAAGTGGACCCAACCTAGGTTAAGTAGAGAGAATCTAGCAACTAATGATGTTCTTAACCCATACAAGTAAGGGTAAAAAATCAAAGCAAGAAGTTCTAATTGAAAGTGTCAAATTGATCCTATAAGGTGCTAGCCTAGGGAATACCAGGGCAAAGTTTGATCTTAGAGCTAGGGCTTGGGTTATCTCACAACTCCAATGTCGGAATGGATTCAAATTTGGAGGGGGCCTTGAGGATACAACAACGCAGTAGAAGCTAGTAGATCAAACTTTTTCTATGGCTATTTCATGGGAAATTGATGGCCTAGGTGACCCAACTTGGATAGACTCAGAAGAGAAAGGGAAAGGCAGAGAAAAATGTTCTTTGAGTGATAACCAATTGGGGGACAAGTGCCTAATCCTTTGGGCAGAATAGAGTTTAGGAGAATGATGACAAAGGATTTCACATTTCAGTCAAGGAGGCCTTAAGGACTACTTTGCTTGGCCTTTAGGGCAAGAAGAAGAGACCTCAAATATTTTATAATTCGCTTGGAAAAAAGAGATGGTTTATCAAGATAAATTCATTGATGGAATTATCCCTAGGTTATTTCATTCACATAAATGGCCCAAACATTTAGAGATGCTATATAGAAACAATAATTCCACAATTTTGCAATTATGCAATGCAACAAGTAGCCCATTCAATGCATATGAAAAAAGTAAAACAAGAATACATTTAAATTTGTGTACTTACATGTAATAGAACATATCCAACCATCCATAATTTGACAATAAAGAAACGCCAAGATAAAATGCTCCAATCCAAACATCAAAATTCATCCATGCTCCAATTCATCATCCTAGAAAAAGTGTGAAATTCTCTAAAGAGAAGAATGATCCAATCCAAAGTGATGATACAAATGAATTCATGTCTCTCCTACTTATACACTCATTAGGAGTTCGAATTACCTAATTTGAGCTTACATTAGCCCATCAACTAAAATAGTGTGCAAATAGCTATCTATTGGTGACAAGCCCACCAAACTAGCTCACAAATAAAATAGTAAGCCTCCCAAAAGGTGGAATGACCAATAATGCATGTCGTTAGGTTCTCTAAGAGGCTTGATCAAGTCCATAAGTGCCAAAATGATGAGTTGTACTTCCAAAAGTAATGGACAAAGGGTTGGCCACTTGTTCTCCACATAATAGACCCGTGGTGCTCCTAATGGATGTGAGGGCACACAAGTCACCTCATGGGTCTCCAAGTAAATAGAAGATGCCTGTAGATCATTTGTAAGGGTGCATATGATGGTGTACGTGATGCCACATCATCCTACAAGTCCTGGGTCAATTTCCAAGTGCATGGTACATATGTGGGGCTGGGTGGGCAAAGGTGAACCAAGTGCATCTTCCTCGTCCAATAGGTGAATCTCGAGCAATCTCTGAGGATCCATGGAGTGTTTTCTATTGTTATGGAGGCCCATGACTCTCTACACACACCCTACATGTGTTAATGTAGCCCTTTGGAGGGCTAGGACCTCGTATAGGGAGACCAAACCCAAGATGGAGACCACCTGCAATCTTGCATAAGATCCAATGTGTCCCCTAGCCTTCCAGTACAACAAGTCATTAAGGAAAATGATTAAAAGAGATTAAAAACCATGGACCATAGGTGGGGACTTCATAATGGCCTTCCCTTTCATAATGGGCTTTACCATGTGCTAATGTCTCCAAACTCCAAATGGGGTTAACCAAGTTTCCCATTAGGTGGTTTCTACTTTTAAAGGAGATAATATGTCCGAGGTACATCCTTTAAAATGTGGTGCCATGTGATAAATAGGTGAATGGAGTAGGAAATGTGTTATAGATCTGATCCAAAAATATAAGATAATGCAAATATACCCAGAAATAATAAGATAGAAATAGATAGAAATTCTTCTTTATTGATATCAAACCCTTAAGGTAGGGCAACACCATACATTCACTCCTTAAAGAAGGAGAACACTCCACAAGCCATAGGCCTGTTCATACAATATTCCTTCCCATCTCTCCATGTGGAGTCTCTAGCCTCTATATAGGCTTCATACATATAATGCCATGGGTCATTACCATGGTTCCCTCATACCATCAAACTAATACCATGGGCCCATTACATTATTACTAACTACTTGTGGTCCCTTACATGATATGGGTTAACCACCTTATTTATTACTATGGCCCATCCCATTATTACATTATTACCTTGGTATATAACAAAATGAGAAAGGGTATCCCCAGGCCAAATATTGGGGTACAAGGGTAACTAGTAGAAGGGAAGCCCACACTTGGGTATGTAATGTATAAGAGGGAGGAGTCATGGTACATTGTAATATTCCTAGTAGGAATTTTACAATGATAACAAAAACACGCACAAATAAATAACACAAAAAAATTCATAAATGCATACACATAAACGAGAAATTTCTACAAATCCCCAAACTGGCCAAATTTTATTAATAATATCTGTTGTGGTACAAATGATTTGGATAAATTGCACCTGGGCTTGCACAAGGCAAGCTACAAGCACCAGGTGATGAGTACAAGAAAGCCAAACAACTGAAATAATCAACACCTTCAGAAAATTGTGCTGTTGCTCCAAAACTGCATTGTTTCCTGACTTCACCCCCTAATTTTTCCACTCTAGAGTGCCCAAAAAATTCTAAGAATTTGGGATTAAGATCCTTGTTCAAAACCCGGAAAAACCCAGAAAGGATTTCCCTTGGTTCCAACCTTCAAAAATTGACTCTTCATAGCTTGGCCCTCCTCCAAATACGAATTATGTTGCCGTGACTAATCCTGTCAATCTCTGCACTCCCAACTCTAGAAATCCTCCTCAAATGGCCTTCCAAATTATCTCCCATCTCCCCAGCTCCAAAATCCCTAGGATAATGTTGCCCCAACAAATATCACTCCAATGACTGCACAGTGGTGGCTCCTGGGTTGTGTGTTATGCTCCAGAAATGTGTATGACATGCAACTGATTCTTCTTCCAGCCTCGGTGGTGAAAGAAAGAAAGAAAGAAATTATTTTAACGTCCATGAGGCTAAAGATAGACTGTGGGACACATTTCTTCTTCATCCGCTTTATGTATTCGACCCTTTTTTGTGAAGCTTCAAAATAAATGCTTCTATCTTCTCGACAAACCCCTCGCTAAATAGAGTATCCTAAGAACCATATTTAGTACAATACAATTTATACCTTCAACGATCACAAATCCTGCCATTTTTGAGAGCTGTAACATAAAAGTCAGTCTTTGATATGAGTGGAGAACGCAGTAGAAAATGTATTTAAAGTTTAATATATTTGACATGTTTTTTATTATAGGTGTATTTTTTCAATTTTGTTTGAATTTTAGGTAAATTTGTTAAAATTATAAATTTAAATACTTAAGGGATATATTTTATTTAAATGTTTTTTATATTTTAAAAATTATTTTAAATAAAAAAATTAATATTATGAAATATTTTTGTAAATTAATGTTTTATTTATTTATGAGAAAATAAGAAGATCAGTAGTAAAATGTAGGTAGTCTAATCTTGACTGGGTTTGTCGGTTATCGTGATCAATATATAACAAAGAAACAAAGGGACAGCCAAAGATACAATCCACAACTTAGGAGGGCAAAAGCACCAAAAAACACATAAAACAAGTAGAACCCCTGTAACCATGCTAGTCATCTGAAGTGATTGAAGTTGGGTTGTCTGGCGCTGTTCCAGGTGGAGGTGGAGGGCAGAAAGAGCACTGGACATGCTCCTCAAAGTGGGCCATCCAAGACTCCAATTTCTCAACTTTCTCAACTAACAAGTTTTGGCCATGCCAGACCACCATGACTCGCTCTCAAACATGGCACTAGAAGTAGTGCATCTTGTTCAATGTGGTTATGAGCTCAACATGTTTTTCCGGGTGTACTCGCTTGGAGATTTCCAAGCGAAAGCACCGACTAGATCAAGTCCCTGCAATTTTCCAAACAACACCCATGTTCGTAGCTCTGTCCACGTCCAGCGCACCTTGCCTTCCCTCATCTGCCTGAAACTCCACTTCACACCACTCCATCTCGCTGGTGAGGTTGCAGAATATGACCCCCATGACCAGCCCTCGAGCCACCACGACCACGATCACCGCAGACTCCAAATGCCGCCTGACCCGACCGAACAACACTCCTGCCACCCCAATCAGTTCCAATTTCCGTCCCTTCCACCATTGTCACCTGCATTAGAGACTCTCAGTCCCCTTGTCTAGCCGAGCTAGGCTTCGACAAGGAAGAGGACCAACCACAACGAGGAACTAGGCACATTTTTCGGAACCAACATTAGTTCGAGGGGATAGAACAAACCAATGCACTGGTATACAAATGACAGCTTCAACCACTAGGGTTCACCCCACCCACTCCGACTAGGCTACCGATAACCAGACCAACAATTTCCAATCGGAAAATTTGAGCTGAGCCCATGCTTCGCCGCCCTCAACCCTTTGCTGGCAACCCACCAATCCAACCACCCGAAAGCTTGTACACCCATGACGCAGAAACCACTGAAACATACAAAACCCCAAGGAAGAGCTGCAAAGAAGGGGGATTCGTTTTCCATGTAGACGCAGATGGGAACCCACCTGCTTGCAGCAGGACCGCTGACTGGCTTGCACCACCAGAGCTCCCGCTCCTCTCTCGTGCCAAGACACCAAATTCCACACGCCATAAAAGAAAGTGATCAATTTATAGACCCAATATCTAGGGAGGGGACGCTGGCACTGGAGTCGCCACCTTTCCCAAACAAAAACTCTTTGTCTCTTCCACCTCCCGCTCGCATAATTCCACTTGCATTCACCGAACCGATACCATACCCAACAACACACTCCACCCTACATAAACCTTCGTCGTTTAGCTCCTCCCACTTGATTCGAGGTTGATGGAAGTTTCGCACAGACTTCCATAACGCCTCCCGTACACAAGTCGTTGTGAGAGGATGGGGAGGTCGATCCTCATACTGTCAACTAGGTGGATTTCATAATTTCCCACATGTTAGCTTGTGTGCCCGACTCCTCACCCCATCGGAAATACTATGAAATATTTTAAACTCAAATAAAA
>APFE031217803.1:127620-188581 GCA_000404065.3 Pinus taeda
ATTATTATTATTATTATTTAATTTTAAAATCACGACCAACCCAAACACCAACAAACAAGAAGCAAGTCTACTCCAGAAAATGTACAATTTTCATGGCTGGTGTGATTATATGATCTGGCTTGGATACGACGCAGACTCATTTCCGAGAGAGTACCGATGTTATGAAGAAGAACAGATGGAAATTAGTCATTTCAATGCTCTGCAAATTAGGAGTTGTAGGACCACCCAGGAGTCCAATCCAGGCCAAATTTCCATGAATTTATTTATGATTTTGAGATATTTTTGGTAAAAATCAGGTTTAGAATTATCCAATGTAGTTTAATTTCAAGATAAAATCAAATTGAATAAATTTATCAAATTATAATTTAAAAAAATTTATAGAATTGATAATATATTTTTTTAAGTAAATTTAGAAATATAAGAGTTTTATTGAATAACATATTATTATTGTTTTGGTATTTTTGGATCACTCACTTTAAAATTATTATGGTCTACGTTTTTAGCTAGCAAGTGTGGCTCATGTATGTCTCTCTTGAGGACGAGTCACACTTGTTCTATCTTGAGGATGACCCATAATTGCTTTCATCTATATGAGGATGAGCCACACTTGCCTCTGTCTTGAGGATGACCCACATTTGCCTCTGTCTTGAGGATGACCCACTTTCTCTTTGATGGCTTGAAACACATACCATATATATTTTAATGTGAGTGATCCAAAAAGAACAAATTACTCTTGCTTCATTTGAATAATCAAAAGACATTTTTTTTTTAAATAGTGAATTAGTTCTAGCACTTTATAAGGAAAACATCTTTTACTTTGATTAACAAATTATTTATCAAAGTATCTTCTCATTTTATCAAGGTATCTTATGAGAAGAGTAAAGAACAACCCAAATATTATAATAAACATAAAATTGTTAGAAAAGTTATTATGGACACTTTTAATGAGTCCTTGAAATTTGATAAAATAAATAGGTGTAAAACCCTAATTAAAATGAAATAAATATATTTTAAAATAAAAGGTAAGAACTGTAGTTATTGTGCTTATGTAAACTTGACCCTAATTCTAATTCATAATAATAATAATAATATGATTCTCTTAAAGGCTTAGAATTTCTACTTCAATTTTTTTTATGGATCCCCTAATGCCATGAACACCATTCCAAATGTTCCTACAAAGGATGAAATTTTTTCTATGGAGGACATCAAAGTTAAGTGGCTCATGTCAGCTTGGGGTAGCTCAATTGGCAATGACCATGTAAATGAAGTCTACCGAACCAGAAGTCTTGGGTTCAAATCTTGTGCTATTCCCCCATTGGGGTGAGAATTTGGACATGATGAAGTAGTCCTACTAGACTTACAAAAAACAAGAAGTTAAGTGGCTCATAAATGGGAAAGCTAAAGACATTGAAGGCCACCGAGTTGAAATAATTAAAATAGACCACCAATTAAGAAACCACATGAATTGAGAAAATAGACACATAAAATAGACACTGATATTTTTGGACAAATGGTCCCTGGAATGACCCTAGTGTGGGGAAAACCAACAACCCTAATGTTGGGAAAACCAATTCTCCAGATGAGGGTTTTGTTATTTTTTAGCAAATTCCAAATTGAAAATTACATAAAATGCTTGCCAAAAAATAACAAAGCTTCGACAAAGTATTTTCTTCACTTTTGCAAGCTAATTTTACTTCTTGGGAGCTATTAGGCCTTTAGGAATCAATTTGGCTCTCCTATACATCCTCAATTCAACCCACATGTGTGGCCTAGAGAAAAATCAATCTGCATTGGCAATTAGCACCCCCTAGAGAAATAATTTGGCCTCCACTAGAAAATTAATCTTCACTGGCAAACTCGAGTTTCCTCCTATAAATCAACCTCTTTGGAAAATTTGTCCTCTCTCTGGAAAACCATCCTCCTCCTGGCATTTTGCACCACTAAATAAAATTTGGCCCTTTGCAGAATAATTTGACCTCCCTCTATCTCTAAGAATCTGGAGATCACTATGAATAAATCTCTCCAGCAAATCTCTCCTCAATCATTGCTGAAACCCTCATTGGTGTCCCACACTATCACTGCACCCTTTCTCAATCAAATTGTCTTTGTGTCTTCAAGATGCTCAACAAATTCCTCTTATAATCTCTCATTGAGTAATCAACGACCAAGATCTAATCACGATTAATGGCTAAGATCATCTTAACTTCATCAAATCTATTTTCTAGAAGATACTAGAGAGGAGTCAACCCGACTCAATTAATATTGATTAATTAACCATTTTCCCTAAGTTAGGAAAATAATTAAAAACTGGTTAATAATCTAATTAAGACATTTTTACATAGAAAAATAAGTTGGGCTTGAAGATAATTAATCCTCTTGTGCTCTTAGCCTCATTGACACCTCCTGAGACTAGAACACATGTCTTAACAAGGAAGGTGTTATGCACAATGTCTAATTTATATCTGAAGAAGATGAATCTCACCTTCCCCAATGATTTTATTTAGAATATTAGTTTGCAGTGCTAAGATCTTCCCTAGAATATAAACAAAATGCTTTCATTGTGCTTAAGGATTCATCAATTTTTGCAAGTAAAATGAAGAGTTTTTATGTTAATTTTATAAGAAATTTAACATAAACCAGAAACTGAACAACAACGTAAACATGCACAGAACATCATCAAAAACACATTACAACAAGCACATGATAAAGGAGTTCACCCCTCCTAGGCTATGTCTCCTTGGTCCAGCTTTCAATGGCTTGGGCCTCTCCATTATGCTCAAAAGTGTAAAAATATATGTTTTACAATGCTCAAATGCTTCTGAAACCTACTCCAATCAATCCATAATGTCCAAAAAATGGCTATATAGCCTCTTTTTTCATCCAATTTGGTGAAAAACTGAAGAAGTTATGACTTCCCCTTGTTTTCCCATTATTCGCTCCAAAATTGCCCCATTTCCGACATGATCCTACAAATTAACCCCAAGAACACGCTAACTAGGCAAAAATTTCGCTGTGCAATGAGTCATAATCTGCTGATACTGACTGTCTTATCGCAAATCGCAATTGGTGGAGTCTTGCGAGCTTATGGCCTGTGAACAAGGCGAGCAATGTGCGATTGCGATATGGCGGACCCAATGGGACATTAACTACAACCTATAACCTTATTGCGTCCGGGATATTGCAATCGGTAGAAAACCGGTGGTCTTATACATATGCGGGACCAGTCTTGTTGCAATACGCGATTGCGATATCACATCGCAACCTGAACATGTGAGTGCCGATTTTGTAACACCTCCCTTCTCCAATGTGCGATTGCGATTCTCGCATCGCACCTTGACTTGCTCTGGGGCTGATTTTTAATGCTAACCTGCCTCCGATATGTGATTTGTGAAATGCAGGGACCAATGGTGGCCTGCCACTTGGCGCTTCCTGATTCATTGATGAAACCTGCCACATCATCTAATCTTGCCATGTGAGCAAGTTAAACCTGAACTTTGACTTGCTCTAACTTTTGCATATGATCTCGGATTTGAGTTTTGTTCATATTGTTGGAATCAAAATGGTGAGCTCTTTGATCTGAAGCTAATTTTATCAAGATTCTGACACTTTGATTTTTGAGCCTAATTTTGAGCACCTAATCACTCAAGGCCTTTGTCAGGATGTCTTCTACCTGTTGATCTATATGTATATATTGTAGCTGAACTGTCCCATGCTATACAAAATCCTTGATGAAATGATATCTGATGTTTATATGCTTAGACCTATTATGAAACACCAGATTCTCAGATAACCCAATGCAACTGTGATTGTCGCAGTGTATCATTATCATCTCCACCCTATGACCAAACAAAGCTTCTAGCAGTTTCGAAGCCAAATGGCCTCACATGTGGCTATGCTAATTAGTATATAATCTGCTTCCACAGAGCTTAGTGCCATAGACTTATGCTTCATGTTGTACCAAGAGACAATTCCCAATCCCATGGTTAAGCAACACCCTGAAGTGATTTTCCTATCCATTGTAATTCCTGCCCAGTCTGCATCAGTATAGTCCATTAATATGACACCATCACCTCGAGTATATTTGATCCCATACTCGATTGTACCTTGAAAATAACATAATACATGCTTCCTTGTTCTCTAGTGCACCGTCTTCAGTTCAACCATGAATTGACTCAGAGAGTTTATTACAAAGGATATATTTAACCTTCTATGCACCACCTCCCAAACATCATTCTGCATGATTTAGGTATACTCCTCAACCATTGCATCACGTCACACCTACTGTTGTGAGCCTCTTGATAACTAAAAGGCTTGCTATCCATAATCTAACTCACTAATTCCATGTAGTCAATGTACCTATCTGGTTATCTCTGCTCTCTCCTTCTCATCCTTGGAGTCCCCACAAACTCTTGAGCACCCCTAAGTGTCTGTTGAACCTCTCGGTTCCTCTTGCCAACTATAGATGGTGTGATTTGGACATCCACATCATCCTGATACATCTCTTGAATCTACTGCATCTGCTGCTCCATGCTTTGTGAACTCTCTGGACCACCTACACTTGAGCTTATGCTCATGCTAGTAACCATAATCATACTATCCTATCCCTAAACCTACTATTATACCCTTGGATTTTCTGTTGGATGCTCACACTGGTAAACTACTACTGGAAAATATATAAACCTCCTATACAATGGCTTGTACTCCATGAATAAGACATCTCTCTTGACAATAATCCTCATCATCATTGGAATAAAAATATGATATGTCTTAGAAGCCTCACTATACCCAACAAAGTACCCCTTCCCTATAGTCTGATCGAACTTGAAACATGTTTCTCTTGTAATGTGACAATAAGCCAAGTTATCGAATATCCTTAAGTGGCTGACATATGGCTTCTTCCCTGTGAATGATTCCTCTAGTGTCATTTTTCCCAATGCCTTATGTGGGACCCTGTTTTGAATATATACCACAATACTGCATTGCTCTGCCCATAAGTATCATGGGATATCTTGGTTATACATCATGGCCCTCACTACCCCTGATATTGAATGATTCTTTCTCTCAACAACACCATTCTATTGTGGGTTGTAAGGAACCATCCACTCTCTCTTGATACCCACCTTGGTACATAACACCTCGAAGGATTTCCTTGTGTACTCACCTCCGTTATCTGATCGACGAACCTTCACCTTCCTGCTTATAGAATTCTCCACAAGAGCTTTGAACTCTTGGAATTGAATGAATACCTCATCCTTGGTCTTCAAGAATTAAATCGTGTTCTTCTTGGAGTGATCATTAATAAAGGTAATGAAGTATCTATACCCTTTGAGAGACTACGTTGATATCATACCACATATATCAAAATGAACTAGATCAACAACACTTTTGGATCTGGTGTCACTCCTTGGAAAAGTTTCCTTAGAAAATTTTCCCAAAACACATCCTTTGTACACATCATCGTGCTCCATGCTCACCTCTAGAATACCTGTCACTGTCTCCCGGAGAAACTTAAGTTCCCTATGATGGATATGGTCCATCCTCCTATGCTAAATCTCTCCTTGGTCTCTTGTATCATTGCTACTTACTAGTGCCTTTGGAGTATCCATATGAAACCTGTAAATCCTGCTATTCTGTAATCCAATAACTATGAGTGACTTCCATTTTGGTGCTTTATAAACACCTTCTTTCCTTTAAATATTACATTGTACCCCTTATCTTGAAGAATAGAAACAAAAACCATATTCATCCCCATTCCTGGTACATGCAACAGATCATGGATTGGAATCGACTTGTCAGACTCCCTTTGAAATATAATCGTCCCCCTCCCATCTAGATTTCACTTGTACTTGTTCCCCATCTCTATTTGGAATCTAATGTCCTCCTCCTTATAGCTGGAGAAGTACTCCCTAACTCCTTTCATATGAAATGAAGCTCCATTGTCTACATACCAAATACCCTATGAGGTTGAGCTAGTTAAGCAAGTTATGAGTGTGAAACCTTGTCCCATTTGACTAGAAATCTCATCTCCATTTGCGGAAGCTGTCATTTGCTTATTTCCCTTCTTGTCACCTTTCTTCATCTGCGGGAAATTTCTAACATAGTGGCCAAATTTGTGGTAGCCATATCACTTGACCTTTGATAAGTGCCACTAACGAGTCTCCTAAGTTCTTCCTGGGTAAAATATGACCATAGTATTTCCCGAAATGAAATATCCCTTCTTCCTATAATAAGTTGTACAAAGACATCCCATTCCTTAGTAAACCTATTGAGGGTTGTTCCAATGAGCTCATCATCATCAATATTTTGACCAGCACCTGCCAATTCTTCCTTGACACATTTCACCCTAGTATGGTAAGATACAACAATTTCACCATTATTTTATTTCGTGCTTCGAATTTTCTCCCTAGGATCAACTTCATGTTCACATTGGAATTCTGGCATATTTTAGATTGCATCTGCCATCTTCTTTCTCACATCCTCTTTTGTTGTACGAGGTACGATGTGTTCCTTGACCCCATCCAGAATAATTTGCCTTGTTTTGGCATCTTCCCTATTGTAAGCGAGGAGATATGCAACTTCAGTTTGCATGGCTACAACACCGATCACATATTCCTTGAGACCATTCTCCTCCAAGATCAACAATATTTTGGATTTCCATATGCCAAAGTTAGATGCTCCCTCTAATCTATCCTAATCCCATAAACCAACTGAAGCCATTTTGTCTAAAAACCTTGGAAAATAAGCAAACCCAAAGTAAATATGAAACAAACGAATTGGTTTGTATAAACCCTTAGTTTTCTCTCTTGTACCTTGTGTTGGGCTTCCTAGATAATCTGTTGCACTTTAGATCTGTTCTAATACCATGAGAAAATTCTATTGCAGTTAATCTAGTAATTATTCACCTATCTTTTAAGGATTATTTTTCACATCAAATTAATTTGTTACAAATACTAAATAAAAATACAACAACTTTCACTAGTTAATAAACCACGAGAACTAAAACACACACATAAAATAGACACTGATATTTTTAGACAAATTGTCCCTGGGAAAACCCCAAATGTGGGGAAATCCAGTTCTACAAATGAGGGTTTTATTATTCTTCAAAAAATATGTAGTTGAAAATTACATAAACTTCTTGCCGAAAAATGGCAAAGCTCGGACAAATTATTTTCTTCACTTTGACAAGCTAATTCGACCTCCTAGAAGCTATTTGGCCAGTGAGAATCAATTCGACGCTCTTGTACGACCTCAACTTGACCCAAACATGCGGCATGGAGAAAAATCGACCTCCACTAGTAACTTGCACCCCATGGAGAAATAATTTAGCCTCCACTGTAAAATTAATCTTCACTGGCAAACTCAATTTCCTCTTGCAAATCAACCTCTCTAGCAAATTCATTCTCTCTCTAGCAAATTGACCTCCTTCTGTAAATTCACACCACTGGAGAAAATTCGGCCCTCTACGGAATAATTCAACCTACCTCTAACTCTGAGAATCTGGATATCACTGTGAAGAAAAATCTCCAACAAATGTCTCCTCAATCACTGTTGAAAACCTCGTTGGTGTCCCATGCTATCATTGTGCCCTTTCTCAATTGAATTATTTGTGTGTCTCCAACGTGCCCATTGACTTCCTCTTATAATCTCTCATTGAGAAATCAATGACCAAGATCTAATCATGATAGATGGATAATATCATATTGACTTCATCAATTCCCTTTTCTAGAAGTCACTAGAGACAAATCACTTTGTATCAATTAATATTGATTAATTAACCATTTTACCTAATTTAGTCTTAGGAAAATAATTAAAAACTAGTTAATAATCTAACTAAGACATTTTTACTTAGAAAAATAAACTGGGCTTAGAGATAATTAATCCTTTTGTGCTCTTAGCCTCATTGACACCTCCTGAGACTACAACACTTGTCCGAGCTACAAAACTAACATCAAGTAGGACTTACATAAACCCTAGACACAAATCCTCATTGTAGATATTTTTAAGAGTGGGGATAAAAGCATTCCCTCTAATTATAGGACCATTATGATTAAACCCAATTTAGCTAGGTAAAAGAAGATTATCATATCGCTAAAAAGTCACAAAAAAGGAGCTAAAGGCCAAGCCAAATTTATGAGATATTATTCAATTGTGGGCCACCATGTTACACTTAGGATCTTTATGGGGGAGATTTTTACAAAGAAAGTCCATACACACACGAGTTAAATACTCTAGAAAACTTGGAATATGAAGACATCCATTAAGGATAGATATATATATATTGAATGATATATAAAAGAATTCATATGAGATATTGTTACAAATGAGGGCCCAATTATATACCTAGGCAAGTGTCCCTTCATGAATGGTCATGTCCTTAGAGACATGCCTCTTCAACAACTAATTATTATTATGATTATTATTTATTTATATTATTTTTATATATCTTATTCGTAACATTATCTTCACCTTTAGAGAATCTTTTTCTTTCTTGAATGTCTTCTCGTCCCGGAACTATCATCTTCGATGATACAAGGCAATATGAACTTTTGAGTGTGGTACAAAAATTTTGTACTGTGATATGATCTAACCATCCAAAATCAATCTTCTGTGGAACTTCACAATTACTTGGTAGTTGATATAAATTGTTATTGTAAGACTGGATTGTGGCGACATCGACATTTTTGGGAACATAAGTCACTTGTTTCTTGTTTAAGTGATAAGGATATACATACTAGTTGAGATATCTACTTTTATGATTTGAGCGTCGATAAGGAGTTCTTGTGATTTAATTTTCCCTTATCTTGTTTGTGTCGATTGCTTGATTTACTTGAAGTATCTAAGTTCCTTCACATACTGAAGTCGCTTGGTTAAACACTAAATCTTTACTTGAATTTTTTTCGTCATTTGAACTGTAACTTCTGGGTATGTCTCCACTTCGATTGGATTGGAATATTTCTGGATCGTAGTATTATCTAGATCGATGTTTGGTCCCTTTTCTTCGACTTGAATTTGCACATCTAAATATTTTGATGCTTCTTCTTGAATAAGTTGTTCTAACTTGTGTTTTAGAGTTTTCTTATCATTCTTAAGCTTCATTATTTGTGAAAGAAGGTTTTGATTATAATTCTTTAGGCGTGAAAGTTATTCATTTTCTAGATTGTTGACCTTATTCTGGCATTCAAGCTTCTTGTTAGAAAATTAAATAACAGAGAAATGGAACACATAAAATATTGTGGAAACAAAAACACAGAAACACATAAAACAAAAGAGACACAAATATATGTGGTTCGCACAATTTGGGCTACGTCCACAGAGAAACAACCAATCCTTCCTTTTATATTATCCAACAAAATTAAGAGACACAACCTACAATAAATCCATTGTAATTTCCTCTTCGATCTCACACAGTCTCCTTTCTCTTTCTTGCTCAAAATAATAATACACAACCACAATACAATTCCCTGATATAAACCGAGGGTTGCCTTTTAGGGAAAAAAACCATAAATTAACCTAACTTCTACTGTCAGATCATTCGCCTAATGAACGACAGAGATTGACTACAAAATTACAATATTTTACAATGTTTGAACCCCCCCTACGTGGAGGCATGTACAGTCTTCTTGGGGTATACACTCAGCTGAAACAAGACCTCTGAATCAAGAAGATAATCAGGCTCCACACCCAAGAATCTCCCACTTGGAGACTGATTATAGCAACTCCATGATTGCTTCACTTGCTGGATAATGCTTCCACTTTGGAATTGGTTGTTTCTCATCTTCATCATCATACTTGAAGACCAATCAAAGCTAAGTAGAATCTCACTTTCTCCCTAGTTACAACTTTTGTTAACATATTTGCAGGATTCTGGCTAGTGTGTATCTTTTCCAGCTTCAACTGTCCATCTTCCAAAACTAACTATATGAAATGGCACTTGAGTTGTATATGTTTAGTCTTAGAATTAAATTATGAGTTATTTGAAAGATGAATGTCACTTTGACTGTCACTGTATAACCTACCAAACTCTTGATTCTTTCCTAATTCATCCATAAACCTTTGTAACCAAATCATTTCTTTAGTAACCTATATAGCAACAACATACTCCACTTCTGTAATTGATAGTGCAACAGTGTTTTGGAATTTTGAAACCCAACAGTCAATTGTTCCACCTATAGTAAACACATACCCCGTGGTGCTCCTCTGGTTATTTCTATCACCTGCCATATCAGCATCAGCATATCCCTGTAGAGTAATGTTTGAACCACAAAACCATAATGCTTGATTTTTCGTACCTCTTAAATACCTGAGAATCCACTTCACTGGTATCCAATGATCTTTTCCTGAATTATTCATATATTTGCTTACAAATCCCACTTAATGCTTAAAATTAAACCCCGATGGGGGCTTGGAAAAATGAGCCAACAGAGGGGGTTGAGAAGAAATCTCACTACCCTACTGCTTCTCCCATCATTAAAGAGGGGGATGGCATGGATATTTCCCTACATGTGCATGCACATGCCACAAGCCTCAATCTCTAAGATGGCATTCTTCGCATCCTTGGCATTTTCTTATATATATCACTATCTAATCGTTTCTTTTTTCTGCACGTGCATCCATTTCAAGATGTAGGTGGAATATTTACCTTGAAATGTATGGTTCTTTGGTAAATTGATGAAGAAAGACAAATATCATAGTGGTATCATATCTATTACAAGTGGTATTTATACTAGATCTGACCTGCAAATATATAATAAAGCGAATATACCCAGAAATAACAAGATCGAAATAGATAAACTTCAGATCTTTATTAATATCAAACCCTTGAGGTAGGGTAACACCATACAATCACTCTTTAAGGAAGGAGAACACTCCACAAGCCATATGCTTTTTCATACAATAATCCTTGACATCTCTCCATAGGGAGTCTCTAGCCTCTTGTTGTGATGTACAACAACCCCCCCCATTTCTAAAACAATTTATAAAAAACTTTAAATAGAAATGGGTCCCTTTTTAAGACTTAGATAAAAATCAATGATTCAATAAAAATTGCTTGCCTGGAATTAATCATATAACACATAGAAATCCTTATCAAAAGGTCCGATGCGATAGACCTAATATCCAAAATCTTTTGTTAAAATGTGATATACTATGATATATCCTTCTTTGAAAAGCCCTCATAAGAAAATCTCTGATGTGATAATGCGATCGGAGATCGCATTATCGCAAAGATAAACAAGGATGCATCCCAAAAGGTCTATACTAAACCTCTGATCTGATAACATAATCGCAATTGTCGATCGTACATATCATGTGACACATAGGGAAAGCCCTTTCGAATTCCCCGATTGCGATATCATAAAGTAAGGCACGCGTTTCAAGAAAAGACCATCAAAATGTATTATTAGTAGGCATAAATCTTAAAAGGAATAATAAACAAAAAAAGCAATAAATCAAATGTTCCGCTGATTATCCCTCCACCTTATTATATTCCTTACCTTTATCGCAATCGGGGCTATTAGTCCAAAAACATTAAGCCTTACCGATGAATCTCCCAATTGCGATATGCAATTTATCGCTGATCATTGATTGTGAACATCAAAAGTTACACTTTAAAGGACCATCATGCATATGTGTGATGCGAAGTTGTAATTATTACATTTATTTATCATGATTGGCTGTTATGGAGGACATTAATCTAGCAGTTAAGATTGAATTCTTCGAGGATTTCACCCGTGGTAATAATTAATTACATTTCGTTTTATATTTGTAAATTACCATAACCGTTTTTCATTTCATATTGGCTTTTAAAGGGTGTATTTCACTGTTACGTTTTTCATTATTTGTGCAGAGAAACTCTAAGTTGATGAATTCGGAGAAAATGACGAAGAAGGTGAAGAAACCTAAGGCTTTTGTCGTAGCTAAAGAAGAACCAAATAAGAAAGGATTGATATCTAATACTACCTGCCTCGATTTAGGCAAAGCATCCTGGGAGTGTATCTATAATTTTTTGGAAGTAGAGGAGCCTGAAGAACTTAAAGAAGAAGCAACAATAGATTCCAAGACTAAATCAGAGAATACTCTTAAGGAATTGACCTGCTCATATCTACATAGAATAGCAGTGCGTGCCAATGTTTTACCCTATAATGATGTGGTCAGGTGGATTGTTGAAAGCATTGCGACAACAGACATGACATTCTCTATAACTGATGGAAAAGTGTTCGGGTCGTTTAGAGCAGAGGACCTTAGACAAATGTATCATTTACCTCAGCCGGAGAAGCGGTATAACAAAGCATTTTTGGAGGCTTTCGCCAAGGAAAATGACATTGAATCTGACCATATCATACAATGGAGGCATTTTCTGACCAAGCACAAGCACGAAACATCGGGTATGTACTCTGTAGATTCATGGGCCTCTTCTTATTGTTTTGTTTGTGCAATGATGTGCAGACTCTTCGGAGTCCATGATTCTGCTAAATTCTCTATAGGTATGGTCCCATTAATGGAGGCTATAATTACTGGCTATATCATGGACAGGGAAAACATTCTATCTGATAAAATGGCCACCGAGATACTTGAATATAGAAAAAATAGGTTTGTGTCTACCCGGGTGATACCTCCCTTTTACATGAGTGCTTGTATTATGGACACTATCTGTTTTAATTCTGAATACCCCATTCTCGGATGGAAATGGACTCCCCAGGATCCCAACCCCATTCACATCTATCATAAGGAGTTATGGAAAGCCCATTATAAAAAACACCTATATAGAATTTGTCATGGTTTTATCCTTCCCGTGTATTATGCCATATTTAATAAGCCTGCTCCTAGGTTATCCGAGGAAGCATCAGTCGACCTAAATGCAATTGGTAGTTGGTTTGGAGAAGAGATATTCACCTACATAAGACTTTTTGGAAGCCTTGCCAATCCTCATGTTCTTCCTTTGTACATCCCTGATAAACTGTTGGCCAAGGAATTAGCACATCAAATAACAGTTGAAGGGATGTCAAGGACCCTTAGGGATTCTAAAAGACAAATGTGGCTGACATTTCCCCTTTGGTGTGGAGCTTTTACCCTGCATGATTTTAAACATGCAGAGAAGGAGGCTGAGAAAATAAAGATGTTAAAACTTGCCACTATCCCAAAAAGGCAATACGATCCTAGAAAGGTTGCCTACAATGTTACCTCTCAGGCCAAAATCGCAAAATTTGACCATGAGGAGGATAGCTTCGATGACTTGTTTGTTTCTTCAGAAGTATTTTCTCAAGTCAAACATATGACCAAAATCAAATTAGGAGCAGAAGGACGAGAGGAATTTTATAAGCTCACGGTGCAAAGATTGGAAACACTACCTCTAGACTTATTAAATAAAACCTCTATGGTACAACCACAAGGCCACATGGAGAAGGAAATTACTGAGCAGACTACCGAAATTGAAAAGATTTCTGAGAAGGAGAAGACACCAGAAAAGGAGCAGAAGCAGGTAACAGCTAATGAACCCCTTGATACAGATATTAATATTGATCCCAAGTTAATCAAGGAATGGGGACAGTTTGAATCAATCATCAATAATCTCGAGAAAACCCAAGGGTTCACTACACCAGAAGTGTCTACAGCGCAGAAATCAGTAGTCAACGCAGTTCTGATTGTTGGAACAAGTGGCGCACCTAAGTTCCAAAAAGACAGAGATTACTGAGCAGACTACCGAAATTGAAAAGATTTCTGAGAAGGAGAAGACACTAGAAAAGGAGCAGAAGCAGCTAATAGCTAATGAACCCCTTGATACAGATATTAATATTGATCCCAAGTTAATCAAGCAATGGCAACAGTTTGATTCAATCATCGGTAATCCCGAGAAAACTCAAAGGTTCACTACACCAGAAATGTCTACAACGCAGAAATCAGTAGTCAACACAGTTCCGATTGTTGGAACAAGCGGCCCACCCAACTTCTAGAAAGACATAGAGATTATCCCTGAAAATCCCATTGAGGAGATTGTACTACAATTTGAATAAATACCACCACTGGATGTCTTCTATAGTCCTAAGCATAGGGTTTTAGTCAAAAGACAGAGGAAGAAGAGGAAAATTGATCACAGTCGTCTTTTGAGTCCTCAAGTAGAAATGATGAATGTGGTATGAAGAGAAGAAGTAAATCCCTCAGAAGATTTAACAAAATTGTTACAATATACAGGAGACTATACAACAGCTACAAGGGATAAGGCTTCAGAGGTTAGCCATCTATTGAAGGAAAAAGACCAGGCAATCATTCAGCTAGAGGCGTAATCGACAGAACGACAACAAAACATAGAGCAGCTTGAACAACAGTTGATAGAATAGAGGCAGCTTAATGAACAATTAAATGAGCAGTTAAAACATGAAAAGCAGAGGATTGATGAACAGGCCATCCATAAACAGCATGAGTTGTCTCAAGCATTGAGGAAACTACAGCTATTGAGTGAGCAGGAGAAGAAATCAAAAGAAGAGCAAATCGCGCAAATGAAAGATAAGATAGAGCGATTCAAAGGATATCCCCAAGTAAATGAATTCAGAACTGAAGCCCTGGAAATAACCAAGGCTTTGTCCTGGTAATTGGATATTCTATGTCATAATATATCATTGGCCGTCCCCTTATGTGATATTTCTACATCTATGATTGAAAAAACAGTGGATGCAAGGCTTGAATTAGATAAGGCATGTGACAGATTAACTAATTTTCTATCATGGCAAGATTCAAAAGAGGGAAAAGCTGCCAATCTGCCAAGAATACGGAGTCACATAAGGAAATCTTGTTTTCCGAATGGGAGTCCCAATTAATGAAAGCTGAGAGAGCTACATCCAGATGCAGAACAACAACAAATAATCTGATTGAATTAATCAACAACAGTCTACATTTATCTAATCTAATTTCAGACTACTCTCCAAGTAAACTCCCAAAAGTAAAATTGTTAGAACAAAAGTGGAAACAAGAGCTGACACAAAGGGAATATTTGATCGGAGGCATTCAAAGCCTAATATGGGAAACGTTCTGGTTTTTCCTTGTTAAACCATACAGTCAACAAATGGCGATGAAGTGTCTCACGGATGCAATCAACTGCATGGTCCCCGAACTCGCCGATGCCAACTATACAACTCAGTTACACTCCCGGATGAGTCAGCCACTAGAAATCCAGGCAATGCTTGTCATTTGTCAACTGCAGTCACAAGAAGATAAGCCGATACAATGAATCCATTCGACTGCCGCAACATTGCTATTTTTAGAATAAATCCTAGATTTATGTGTTTTTATTTATACTATCGTATAGCGACTTTCTTTCATAGTTTGTTGTTATTTGTAGTATTTAAAGACCCTTTCATGTTTTTAGAAGGGGTCTGCAATTTTGTATTAAGACTTAAATCGGAGGTTGCACTACTGTACTTCTGATATATATTTTTTATAAAAGACTGGACCAAAATTCTGAATTTTAACAAAGAGGCTTTTATGAGATTTGCACTATTGCATCCTGTGAAAGTATTCCCAAATTAGAAGGCAAAATTTGAATGTGATTTACATCAGAGGAGATCCAAATTCATACGATACTATTATCTATGTTTTCACTTTATTTCTCTATGTGAATTCACATTTATCAACTTTGTTATTATTGATATGTATGTTTCTAAAACAATTCTTTAACTTGTCACTTTTGAACGTTTCAGAATTGTCATCTTTTAAATATATATGTCAGTGATATATTATGATTAATGCGATAATTTTTTAATTATTACTTTGTTTAATTAATTAAACAAAGTAATCATCATATGAATGCATATTTCTATTTTATGAATAAGTCATCTTTCTATTATTTGTTAATAGAAACAATCAAGAATCGCATTATTAGAAGAATACCCAGGATAGATTAGTTTTCTTTGTATATTTTTTGCACTTTAGAATAGAGCACTGATCACTTTCATTATATATTACAAACCAATCACCCACCAACTCATATATCACTGGGAAACTGGTCCCATCACATCCAGTCGGAGCCACCACACCAAACGGAAAAGGAGTTGCACTAAGGTCTGGGCCAAGTGGTTTTCCCTGATGTTAATGCAATGATTTTAGAGGCATCAACACCTCTATATAAGATTCATACATACAATACCATGGGTCATTACCATGGTTGTCTCAATACCATATATCTAATATAATGGGCTTATCACATTATTGCTAACTACTTGTGGTCCCTTACATGATTCAGGTTAACCACTTTATTTATTAACTATGGCCCATCCCATTATTACATTATTCTCTTGGGTACCTCCTTCTGTACCCCATACTATCCCCCCTATGTATACTACATTCCACCCCCCTTAAACATGCTTCGTCTCAGAAACATAAGAAGAACACAAATAATAAGATCTATTCAAAAGAGTAGTCCACTGCACCATGCACGTGCATCTAGCCATTCAAGAGAAAGGTGAACCCTCAATCTAGTTGGTGCCTCTTTCACTTGAGATGGAAGTTGACCCTGGCAGCTCGTCTGTGTTGATGTGTTGTGGGTGGATCGTCACCCCTCTCTATTTCTCATGCAGGGGTTGTTGTCGTTATGGCTAATTTGTTGCCATCGTGTTGGTTGTTTTCTTGCAAGGTGATGTGGGTGGTTATACGCTGAAGTTTTAACCAACAGTGTATCTTTCTTTAATTCACCACCTAATAGAGCCTGATTAGTATCTGGTACATGTTGTGGTGCTCGTTGCTATTGCTTATCTTCCAATATTATTTCAACCACGGATTCCTCATCTGATGTATCAGTATCTGTAACATTTTCTGCTTCAGCCTCCTTGGATTCTACTTGTTTATTGATGGAAATATCCTGTAATGTAATCACTTTATGGGCTAACCACTTTATTTATTAACTATAGCCCATCCCATTATTACATTATTCCCTTAGGTTCCTCCCTCTGTACCCCATACTATCTTCCCTAGATATACTACATTCCACCCCCCTTAAACATGTTTCATCCCCGAAACATAAGAAGAACCCAAATAATAAGATATACTCAACAGAGTAGTCCACTGGTACCATGCACGTGCATCTGTCCATCCAAGAGAAAGGTGAACCCTGAATCTAGCTGGTGCCTTGCTTGCTTGAGATGGAAGTTGAACCTAATGACTCTTCTATGTTGACGTGTTTTAGATGGATCGTCGCCCCTCTCTATCAGTCATGCAGGGGTTGTTGTCCTTGTGGCTAATTTTTTGCCATCGTGTTGGTTGTTTTCTTGTTGGGTGATGTGGGTGGTGATATGTTGAAGTTTTAACCAACGATGTATATTTCTTTAATTCACCACCTAATGGAACCTCATGGGTATCTAGTACATGTTGTGGCACCTGCAATGGTTGTTTATCTACCAATATTACTTCAACAACTGATTCATCATCTGATGTGTTCGTACTTGCAACATCTTCTGCTTCAGCCTCCTTGGACTCTACCTGTTTATTGATGAAAATATCATGTAATGTAATTTTCTTCTTTTTATACCAAAGCTTCAGGAATTTCTTCTGCACATTAATATTGATAGTACCAACAAATTCCATCCAAGGGTATCCCAAAACAACATCCACATTATCCATATCTGAAGCATAAAAATCAAAATGCAATACATACTTATCCATACAAACCTTCAAATCTTTATAAACTTGAACATCATCATTATCAAACCTGTGTGTTTTCCATGTTTTTTCTGGAACTTGCAATTTTTTTGCCAAATTAACATTTATAAGATTTTGCTTGCAACTAGGATTTATAGACACAATGATCTTCTCAGTGTAAATACATCCATGAACATGTAATAAGGAGATACCAATGCAAAATAACCCCACGTGTTTCTCATTATTTTGTTTTCCAACATGAGACCATTTCTCTAACAATAATTTTTGAAATTCTTCAACAAGCAGGTTCAACCACTTCTTTCTGTTAAGTGATTCCCACCATGTGGTCATCTCCTCTTTAAAATTAGCCACTATGAAACATTTCCAATGTTCTGGCCATAATGAATTTTCTTTTTTTATGAATTCTTCAATAGTAGAACCATTATCATTCCTTGTAAAAAATATCTTGCTAGAAGCCATGAAGAGGGTTTTGAAAAAAATCACTTACTTGGTGAAAATTCGAAATGGCTACAGTTCAGTCAATATTGCTTAGAATCCTTATTATGACCTATTTTCAAAAATGGAACAGTCATTCTGCATCTTCCCGTGTGATAAAAATCTTGATATAGGCACTGGAATTTCAGATTTGCACTATGATTGTCCCACCGTTACAAATATTTCTGAAAAAAAGACCTGATTTTAAATTAGTGATATCTCCCTCATCCGGACTCCAATTCGTTCAATGTTTTTTTGAACTTGGTAATTTTTGAAGAGGATTTTAAATCTTCAATTAGTTTCTCAAAACTCCCCACAAAAACGACAAAAATTAACTAGAGATATGTTGTCCACGAATTTTCGTCAAAAAAAATTCTACAACCCATCTGAATTTTAAATCAACAATATCTCCCTCATCCGGAGTCCGATTTGGCTGATTGTTTTTTGAATTTCGGTATTTTTTACCAAAGAATCCAAATCTGCAATTTTATTCTTCAAATTTTTCACGCGAAGTTTCAGATCTGATTTGCAAACTATCCACCCCAAAAAATTCCTACAAAAAAAAAAAAAAAAAAAAAAATATTTAAAAGTCTCACCGCTTTGCCCAAGAAAGTGCTCTGATACTAGTTGTAATAGATTTAACCTGCAAATATATAATAAAGAAAATATACCTAGAAATAATAAGATCGAAATAGATAAACTTCATATCTTTATTAATATTAAACCCCTGAGGTAGGGTAACACCATACAATCACTCCTTAAGGAAAGAGAACACTCCACAAACCATATGCTTGTTCATACAATAATCCTTGACATCTCTCCATGGGGAGTCTCTAGCCTCTATATAGGATTCATACATACAATACCATGGTTCTCTCAATACCATATATCTAATACAATGGGCTTATCACATTATTGCTAACTACTTGTGGTCCCTAACATGATGTGGATTAACCACTTTATTTATTAACTATGGCCCATCCCATTATTACATTATTCCCTTAGGTACCTCCCTCTATACCCCATACTATCCCCCCTAGGTATACTACATCCCCCTTGGCCTGAACCTTTGCAATTTTCATTCTTCAGCAAACAACGAAACTTGTATCACTGGTGTGGTCTCAGGGGAGGACATTCAAAGATAGAGAGTTACCCAGTGGTGTGGAGGGCTACAGTTGTAGACAAACAAAGAAAATAGGGTTGACAATAACTTGTTAAAACATTCTTCTTCCAACACGTGTAATTATTATAGTATGGTTTCTTATACATGGTGGATTTTAGTATCTTGTAAGTAGGGTGACCTTATGGAGTTCAATTTTTCTAGTGTAATTTGGTTTGGTTTGGTTCCTTTCGACCCAACCCCCCGGTGTTGCTCTCCTTTTTGTTTTTCATCATCATTCATCCTATTTTACCTATGTGTTGATCACCACTCTTTGCACTACCCTGTTCTAGATAAACTCTTCTTGGCTCACGAGTCTTCACCACCCCCTAGTCTTTATTAGCTTTGATTCATGTATTTACTTGGATGCCATGTGAAGGCAGAGGATGTGATCTCATTGTGGGCTTGGGGGTTGGGATTCTTCGGGAAGACCTTGAGCCCAGGTTGAATACCAGTTCATTGCGATAATTTTACACTCTACCACCCCACCATAAATTCATACAGAAATTCAACAATTGGAAGCCTTGACCACAAATGGTTGTTAGGCTTATTCAAATTTTGAAATCCAATTGGAAGTTGTTGGTTGGGTCATTGACCTTGGTCATGCTAGGGGATGATGAGATCAATACTTTAACTCCATCACCCTTCACTAGTAAATGAATATGCTTTTAGGTCGTGTCCTCAAAGAAAAATGTGAGGATCACAATGGGATAATTACTTGCCTCAATGAAACCCAAAGGGTCTAGCATCATCGCTGCTCTTGCTTGGTTAGCCTTGATGCCCGTCTAGCACATATTAAGGCATGCCTTCAATGCAAACACCATCCTCCAACAAGTCCAAGCATGTAAGGTATGACCTTGGTAGCATCCTCAATTAATTGATAGCCACCAAGTTATTTTGTTTTTTGTTTTGGATTAAGAAACTTTCTTTTATTTTCATAGATAGATGGATGGGTAGCTACACCTAGCAAATGATATGTAACAGTTTTGACAATGCACATAGAAAGATGTCTAAATGTAGGATAACTTAACCTAAAACTACAATTTTGATTTTTTTTATGGACAATAAACTAGTAAGTCACCTGCATTGTCACTAGTATGGTTTCCCTTGCAACAGACCATGACGGTGAGAAGGCAAAAGGATGAGTTTTACATGCCAATTTTTATGAATATAATAGAAAAATTAATTAACATTAAAAAAATTAGATTTAATATATATATATATATATATATTATTATATATAGCGAGAGAGAGAGAGAGAGAGAGAGAGAGAGGAGAATGTAAATAATGAGTGATTGGAGACTTCCATATTGAATCATATTGTTAGAAATTTCCGGAATGACACTGTGTAATATGTGTGATCTATCCAACATTTCGGATGGTGACTTTATCCATCATTAGGGACCACAGAGAGCTTCATGTGTTAATGAGTGCTGGAAAGCCTTTTTATAGGAGGATTTTGGAATGTTGGGTTAACGGTCATAATTTTGATTTTAATAAATAATATTCGACCAATTACCTTTTGAAACTGTGATAATTGACCATTCAATTTTAATAAATTAGTAATGATTTAGATTTGGTAATTTTGAAAATAGCGAAATAAGAAATAAGGTTATTCATGTAATGTTTAAATGGAAAATCACAAATGTTAATATAAAAATTACTTTAGAATTAAAAGTGAAAAAACTTTTTTTAATATGAAAATAATTAAATAAATAAATATGTTAATAGGACATGATTGGATCCACATCAAGAGAATGGAGGTTGGTCCAACAAAATGGCCAGGAGGTTAAAGAGGCTAAGAACTGAAGAAATAAAAGGAGAATATGATTAATGACAAATAAGAGACAAACAAATTAAAGGAGTTAAGGATTAAAATCAAGTAAGATGAGGAGGAATAAAAAAGTGTTGACACCTAATCATCAAGATTGGGTGAATAACTGAAATTGATGTAAATAAATAATGAAGAATATGAATAGTCACTGGGAGATGAAATGAACAACCTCTCCCTCATGTATATAATAAACACCAACCTAAATGAAGTTAATGAATTGAATTTTGTGGAGTTACTACCTAGCCTGACATGGTATTAGAACCAGCTTCATTTTTGGCATCTCCTTCTAGTCTTGTAACTCCCTTCTGCCATTTTCTTGCAGTTTGTCCACTGCTCCCTGTGGAGTCTATCTACTGCCCCCTCCACAGCGACTGCCCATTAAATGTTGCCACTGTTTAAACGTTGCAAATCTCTGACATTATTCTCCTCACTCCTGTGACAAGGTCTTTGATTCCCTCGATGTGCACTCGCTCTCCCTCTACGGATTTTTGTCATTATCTGCATATCTAGTTCCAATCGCATTTCCTTCTTTCCTCATAATATTTTTGGTTGAGGTGGTACTCCAAAGACTTCTTCTCTCTGGAGATGGTTAATCATAGCCAGAGTTTCCTCTGCTGCAATGCCAGAAGCGTTCCTCTCCTTGTCAGGCTCATACTTCAGTTTATCTATCATACACGGAGGAGCAGCATAACATCTGAATGATGAATGGTTTGAGTAGCTACGTGGAGGAGCAGTGGTATCATCCCTGGTTCGAGTAACTACCAGCAACATCATCGGTTATGGGGATGTGAACCAAGGTTGCGCATTGTATCATGGACAGCGTAACCCTTGTGGAGTAACCAGTTGACAAGCCAGGAGGCCATGAAACCTGTCCCTCCCTTCACGTAAAAAGTAGATTCTCGATGGGCTTTACCATCGATGGTTTCAGTGACCATTTTGAGGTGTAATGGGTGGCCCCTTTTTATTCCAATATTAATTTTGCAATGAAGTTTTTCTAAACCTTTACAATCAGAATCGAAGTGCCTCCACGAGGAACTATCTAGTGGTTGTGTGATATGGTTGAATGTTTTTTAAATAAAAAAAAAGTTGTATGTGCACTGCTATCCAAGTCTGAAGTCTATTGAACGCTGCCAATATATTGAACGCTATCTTGGTGTTGTACATTGAACGTTGCCTATCCAAGTGTCGTACACTGTATTTGTATGTGCGCTTCTATCCAATTCTGAAGTCTGTTGAACGCTGCCAATATATTGAACGTTGTCTTGGTATCACCATATGCTGCCTGACTTGTGTATGTATTTAAGTTTTTTTTTTGGCATATAAAAATGGTTAAATTCCATGTGTTGAATAGAGTTTTTTAAAACGAGGATGTGGGTCAAAGCACTGTGGCATGAAGTGTTGAATGCGTTGTACAGATTTGTGTATTTACAGTCTTGGGTATTGAAATTTACTGTTGAGTTGAATTCTTGTCCAGTCATATCTGAATTCTATTTTTTTCCCATTAAGAGTAAAATTTCGTAGCAGAAGTTTTTGTTACAGTGTGCATTCAATCGTATCCATTGTGGGAATAGTTCTCATTGGCAAGGAGAACTATCCTGAATGATCTTGGATGATAAAACACACCCTCATTTTCAATGAGTGTGCATTGGAGACGAAGACAAATAGCCAGAATAGCCTACCTCAGACAAAGAGCTCGCCATTTGGGAAAATAAGAACAGCAAAGCCTATGCATTAATTGCATCATCTGTAAGTGAAGAGGTGAGTTGCCATATTACGCCATTTTCAACTGCTTTCGAAGCCTTACAAAAGCTGAAAGAACTCTATGACTCACATTCTACACTTGAAGTTGTTCAACTCATGATTAAAATCTTCACTCTTGAATTGCAAAAAATAATGATCCTCTTGCTCTTGCATCCGAAGTAAAGTCTATAATGCATGATATCCAAGCCACTAAAATTGATTTGGATATTCCTCTTATCACTTTTCTCAAGGCAATTTGTCCTACTTACTCCAATTATCTTGAGTCATTGCAAGCAAATGGAAATCTTAAAGACATTACCTTTGACTCTCTTGTGAAAAAATTTGTCGAAAGAGAGAAAGCTTTTGGAAAGAAAACAACCCCTGAATCTTTTGAAGAGGTTGTGTGCCTTGCTCATAAAGAAAAGCATCCATCCCAAGATTCTTCAAGAGGAAGAGGTGGTCAAAGAGGAAGAGGAAGATATTTTAGAGGCAGGGGGGCAGACACTCTCAAGGAGAAAAGGCAGATTTGCACTGCATATGCTGCAAAGGAAATGGATCACATGATGCCTCTACATGCAAGCTACCATGGGACAAAATTGAGCAACAAAGAAACCAACAGAAAGGTAAAATTGATGCTACAGACAAAGGTAAAGCACCCGAATCCGCTCACTATGTTGTGGCACAATGTAATATTGGAGTAAATGAAGATTTATTTAATGCTTCACTTGCTTCTTGGAAAAATGCTTGGTTGCTTGATTTAGGAGCAACTTGCCACATGACTCATAGAAAATATTTTTTTCAAGAATTTACTGACAATGTTGATGGAGCAGTATACTTTGCATACCAATCAAAAATCAAGTCATCAGGGCTTGGCACAATCAGGCTTAAATTTCCTGGTCTTCCAGACTTTCTTCTGCATCATGTTCTCTACCTCCCACAGCTGAAGAGAAACTTGTTGTCCTTGGTCAACATACGCCAGCAAGGTCACTCCATTCATATGTTTGATGGCAAGCTTGAGGTGAGAAAAGCATTTGACCACTCACTTGTCATGAGGGGAATAGAAGAAGAAAGGATTCTCAAGCTGCAAGGTATCTCTGCTCGTGCACAACATTTCTCATACAATTCTCATTATGAAGAAGGTACACTTCCATCAAGTTTATTATGGCATGCTAGATTTGAACATTTGAACTATGACAACCTCCGCTTGTTGAAGAAAAATAGTGTTGCTAGTTTGCCTACAATTCCTAGGAAATTTAAGCAACGTGATGCTTGCATTCTAGGAAAGCATAGAAAACAGTCTTTTCATGATTCACATTCCAGAGCACATAGAAAACTTGAACTCATTCATTCAGATTTATGTGGTCCAATGCCCGTTCCTTCTACAAATGGAAATAAATATATGATGAATTTTATTGATGACTACACCAGAATGTGTTGGGTTTATTTATTGAAGAACAAATCTGATGCTTTTCAAACATTCAAGAACTTTCGTAAATGGATTGAAAATGATGCACAATCTCATATTGGGTCTATTCGCACTAATAATGGAAAGAATACACTTCAAATGAATTTGAAAACTATCTTCGCCAACATGGGATCAAACATCAAACAAATGTGCCTTATAATCCCCAACAGAATGGTGTAGCTGAAAGAATGAATAGGACAATCTTAAATATGGTACGATCCATGCTCTTATTAAAAAATGTAAAGATAATGTTTTGGGCTGATATTATTTTATGTACTGCATATATAAAGAATAGATGTCCATCTAATGCTATTAGAAACAAGACTCCATATGAAATGTGGTATGGACATGTTCCTTCAGTAAAGCATCTCAGGGTCTTTAGTTCCACCTGTTATGCCTTTATACCAAAGGTACACAGAAACAAACTTGTTGCTAGAAGTCGTAAGTGTATCTTCTTGGGGTATTCAAACACCTCCAAAGCATACCGTCTCTATGATGAAGTCAATAAAAAGTTTGTTGTATCTAGAGATGTAATTTTTCTTGAATCATCCATAACTGACAATGTTGTTGAGTGGCAACTTGATTGCCTTGATAGATTCGCAAATGCAAAATCATTTCAGGAATTTGATAATCAAATTCCACATCTTGAAGGGGGTATTCCTATACTAGATCAACATGTGGAATCTTCTTCTGAAGAACACTCTCCCCTGCATGAAAATCCAACAATAGATGATGCTTTATGTGATGTGATTGATAGAATTGGAAGACTCAACCTTGATTCAGTCCCAAATCAATCAATGGAGCAGACTGGACCATCTGAGAAAGGTCCCCCAAAGTGGCTGACAAAGACACTTGAAAGTGTTCATCCTGAAGAGGTTGGAAAGACAGGAACTAGAAATTTAAACCGGCAAAATGGAGGTGATGTAGATGACTCTAATTCACCTGTTGATATGGATGTTTCTTATGATTGTGAATTGAACTTGTCTATAGATTTTGAACCAACTTCCTTCAAAGAAGTTGCTTCTCATGATGAATGGAAAGAAGCAATGCAAAAGGAGTATGATGCCCTCATAAAGAATGGCACTTGGAAGCTGGTTGATCCTCCATTAGGAGCCAAACCAATTGGCTGCAAATGGGTCTAAAAGAACAATTATAAAGTTGATGGCTCACTTGACAAGCACAAAGCCAGGGTTGTGGCAAAAGTTTTTGCACAGAAGGAAGGGGTCAACTATGAGGAGACTTTTCCCCCCACAACAAAATGGGCTACCATCCGAACACTCTTTGCCTTAGCAGCTCAGAACGGTTGGAAAGTCCATCAAATGGATGTAAAAACTACTTTCTTGAATGGAAATCTAAAAGAAAATGTTTTTATGTCCCAGCCTGAAGGAGTTGCAGTGAAAGGACATGAACATAAAGTATGCAAACTTGTGAAATCCTTGTATGGCCTTAAACAAGCACCGCGAGCATGGTATGAAAAGCTAACTAAGCATCTTCTGAAACTCAATTTCAAACATTATGATCTTGATGATGCAACTTTATTTGCCAAGAAAGTTGGCAAAATAGTTGTATATCTTGTGGTATATGTAGATGATCTTTTGATGATAGGAAATAATGAATGCTACAATGCATCCATAAAGAAGGGATTGGGGAAAAGTTTTGAAATGACTGAGTTGGGCTATGTTCATTACTATCTTGGTATTCAAGTAATTCAACATCCGAAGTCCATTTTCTTTCTCAAAAGAAGTACATTGGAGATCTGTTGAACAGGTTTGGCATGACAGAATGCAATCATCTTACTACTCCAATGGAACAAAACTTAAAGCTCACATCTATTGAAGGAAAAGAATTTGAGGATGCAACAAAGTTTAGACAGCTTGTAGGAAGTCTCAACAACCTAACTACTACTAGACCAGACATTTTGTTGCTGTTGGAATCCTCTCCAGGTTTATGCAAAAGCCTTGTGAGGGACATTGATCTGCTGCAAAAAGAGTTCTAAGGTACTTGAAGGGAACTCAAGACTTTGGAATCAAGTATACACAAGTGGACAACTTCAGCTTGATGGGATACTCTTATTCAGACTTCGATGGAGACAAAGAAACTGAGGTATCTACTTCAGTATATGCTATGAGTCTTGGATCAAGAGTTGTCTCCTAGAGATTAGACAAACAATCAATTCTAGTAGATTCCACAACAGAAGCAGAATACATGCCAGCATCTGAGGTAACAAAAGAAATTGTGTGGCTCAGGAAAATTCTTGAAGATTTGTAGGTAAAACAAGTACAATCAACTCCACTCATGATTGACAATACCTTTGCAATAAAGTTGGCCAAGAACCCAAAGCTCCATGATCGAATGAAGCACATCAATACTAAATATCTTCTGATTCGACATCATGTTGAGGCCAAAACAATCCATCTCCGCCATTGTTCCACGAATGAGAAAATTGCAAACATCTTCACCAAAGCGTTTGGAAGAGAAAAGCCTGAAAGATTCAGCACGAACATCGCTTCTGATTAAGGGGGGGACGTTGACACCTAATCATTAGGATTGGGTGAATAACTGAAATTGATGTAAATAAATAATGGAGAATATGAATAGTCACCGAGAGATGAAATGAACAACCTCTCCCTCATGTATATAATAAACACCAACCTAAATGAAATTAATGAATTGAATTTGTGGAGTTACTGCTTGGCCTGACAAAAAGGAGTGTGAGCATTTATAACTTGAGTTAAGGATTAAAAGGATGCTAAGGATCCAAATAAAATTAATACAAGGAGGCTAGGATTACTATAAAATGAGATGATGAATAAAGGTTAAGCTTGAATAATATGATAAGCCTAAAATGTAAAATAGAGAGGCTAAGCAATATTCTACTGATGTCACTGAGAAGACCAAACCCATCCAGATGGAAGAGAATGAATTGTTGGTTAGTTTCGACGTTGTATCCCTTTTCACCAAGATCCCTGTCCTCGAAGCTCTGCACTTGATCTCCTAACTTGTTGAATCCGAAACCCTAAACCTGATCTGAGTTTTCCTTAATTCCACCTTCTTCTCTTTTAAAGACACCATCTATGAGCAAATTGAAGGTATGACAATGGATTCCCCCTTGTCTCCTATAGTGGCGAATATCTTTATGAAACACTTTGAGACCAGAGCTCTCAAATCTTGGCATCTCAAACCCAAATGTTGGTTCTGGTTTGTGGATGACACCTTTTTCATTTGGCAACATGGTCTCCCCGCTCTGGACGCCTTTCATTCCCATCTTAACAACACTTCCCCTCTTATCCAGTTCACTATGGAAATTGAATCTAAAAAATCCCTTCCTTTCCTAGATGTCCTTGTCACCCATCTCCCCAATGTTAGACAAATCACATATATTACACAGTGTCATTCCACAATGTAAATAATATTATTAAAAAATAATACCAATCCATCATATATTAAATATCTAAACAATTAAATTTCTTGTTTTCAAAAAATTTGATATCTCTATACTTAAATGTAAAAATAAATTTTAATAAATCTATGGTTAAAATAGTCAATTTTGTGATCTAGACATAGAAGAGTTTTCCATTTAATATGTACTCACCGACGACACTGCGCTTTTATTATACCTGTGGTTGGTAAGATATAATGACTTGCTACTGGTTTTTCTTTGACTAAAAAAATTTAAAATCTATCCAGATTTTAACATTATGAAATTAAATTTAGTATTTTTAAATAAAATTTATTTCTATTTATCTCAAATATGATTAGTTGAAATGTCTCCCCACTTATTGTGCAATGATGGCAAAAATGGACTTTTATATCCCTTATTATTAATTACATTACTTGGATATCACTAATTAGTATGATAGGAAATAAATATAAATTAATAACATTATATATTAATTACTATGTTACCATAAACACAAATGGTTTTGGTAATTAAATTCAAAAAATTTTCCATTTGCTCATTTGGTGTACAGTATTGAATAGAACAATTTTTTATGGGTTTATTTTTTTAATTTAACAACAAAATAAATTTAAAAATATAAGATTGAAAAAAAATACTGTAAAATAACATGTTGGACAATTTGTACAACTCTCATTATATCAATCTATACTCTAATAACAATGGAAACATGTGGTATTATAATATGAAGCATTATATAAAAAAATTGCCATCATTTCAAATATTAAATACATAATTATTAAACCCTTGTTATCATTTCTCTTCAATGTCAAATATAATATATATATATATATATATAATATAAGTATAATTATATATATTATATAAATATATATATAACCTTTATCTACCAAAATATTTAATATATAAAAAAATTAATAAAAAGAAGGTTAAATAAATATTCATATAACTCATTTTACAATTTTATTATTGTTTGGATTACATACAACACACCATGACATTAAAATATTTTATTAAACTAAGTGACAGGGAACACTAGCTATGCAGCGTTGTTGTAATCGTCTAAGGTTTGCGAAAAATTTCGTGAACCATATAGATGGTCGATGAAGTTATTTGAAAGATCTTATGAAGTGTTACAATGTGACATCTTATAGATGATGCACTAAAAGAGCTTTAGGAGGATATATGTAGCCTTCAGTTGTATTTCTTAACAAAGATTCCCATAATGGCTAATACTCCCTCCTTCAAGCTGAGAAATTGTGAAATTGTTTATACAAGCTCATAGCAAAGGTTATTTCAAGAAGACTAAAACCCGTTTATTTCCTAAGTCATCTTAATTTAATATTTCGATGGGTTTCACGAGAAGTATTGTCTTTCCTATGTATATATTTATGTTTTTATTATTAAATTTCATGAGTATATAGTTTATGATAAAAGTAAATTGAGTTTTGAGAGTTAGTGTAATTGGTCGAGTTTTCTTTACTAAAAATACATTTTTAATGAATGTTCACTGGGTCATTCTCTTGATTTTTTGAAATAAACTTTATTAATAAGTCAACAGAAGTGATCCTTTCAAATAGATTTACCTAAAATTCTCCAAAAAAATAATAAAATATATAAACATTTTTTAAAATTATAATGTTATAAATAAAATAAAATGAATTAAGAGTAATCAATTAAAGTAAGTTAATTTATTTTATAATTTGTTATTTTTCATTAACAAAATAATAATTTATTTATTATATTTAAAATAAATTATTATTATATTTAAAGAAGGAAAAATAAAATAAAGAAAAATTGAAAAAATCTATTTATTTTTTTAGCATCACTCATTTCTCAATATTATAAAAAATAGAATGAATATATAATATGTTATTTAAAAAAAAATCTATGAAATTCTTCATTTCCTAATTAAAATCCCAAAGGATAGACTACAATACATAGATACACTACTTAAGATAGTTAACCTATATTTAGATTAAGTAATTAACATCTATTTGGAGTATGGATTATTTAATTATATCAAGTAAAGTGAAGATTGGTTTATTGGTTATAAATGCGTCATAAAAATCTATAGTTTGTTATTGTGAGTAGATGTGTCATTGAACTCTTTATTTATGTCATTATCTACTATTATAAAACATTGAACATATTTGGTAAGTCTAAACTTTATAAGTTGCTCTTATAGATTATTTTTAGGATTTAGAATTTGAATATTATTTTCACATTTATATTTACGAATCGATGTAATTTGATAATTTATAAGTACTAATATATAGAAGGAGGAGATAGTATTAATGTAAAACGAAATACTAATTATGAAATATGTCTTTGTAATGGTAAAATTTAAACATTACATGAATAACCAAGAGTTAAAATGAGCTTATAAGACATTGTATTGAAATATATTTATATATATATATATATTTATATATATATATATATATATATATATAAATATAAAGAGGAGGGTTTCATTGGATCTTTTCTTCTTCTGTGTAATATCTAAATGTAGGGTGGCTTTAACGGTTAGCTATAATAACAATTTTAATTTAAGGGATCTTATCTAAGCTTGAATCTTAGCCATATTAGAGATTAAGACTAAATTACCACCCTAAAACAATTTTTTCAAATTGTTTAAGCTAACAATTGAGATCTTTTTCTTCAAGCAAAACTTTATAGGTTCCCTTCCTCTTTTTGAAGTAGAAAAATGGAGTTTAGTTCAACTATTATCAATAATGATAACTACTTACCTTGAGGTACTCAACCAAATTTGAAGATGTGGCCTATGACCTCATTGTTGACAATATGTTTTAGGTGGATGGTTCAATCGATCAAGTTAAACCTTAGGGCCTACATTTCTATCTTTTTTTTCGAAGGAAAAAATCGTGGGGAAACCCAAGAGATGTTTCCCCACATTTGTGAATGGTATTCCTCATAATTTCATCAATATATATTAGTGCACCTAAGCCAAAGGGATTCAAACTAGATACTTGTTCATATGGAACTAACCAAATTCTCAATTCATTTGATTCATTGTGTTTATATATAGATGTGTGTATGTATAAGGAAAAACCCTATAGGTTAACTCAATTCATTTAACTCAACTTGTTTCAAGGTGAATATTTCTTAGAGATGATGGGTTCAAATTTAGTAAATTCCCTTTATGTTAGAAGTATATATTGTATTCCAACTTATTTATGTTGATATCATTAACAAAATGTGAAAAAATACCTAAAAAAAATTCCATAGAAAAAATATATCTATTTCTAAAAGAATCTTATTACTAATATCTCCCTCTTCCTCTTCCTCAAACTATTTAGATAAAACATGACCCAATTCAAAAAAAATTGAAGACAATTTTAAATCTTACACCTATACAATGAAAAAAACTAACCAAATTTAAATCCGAGTTGTCTTTAGTGCGACTTTTTGGAAGCTTTTCTGATGGGTTTTTGGGTCTAATTTCTTTAAAATCCGTCAGGAATTTATTGAAATCACAAGTTTGATGAGCAACCCCTGCACAATCAAAATACCATTAAAAAGAAAAAAAAAAAAAACTAATTTAAATAATACAAATTGAGATTTCACTTCAATTGTTTCTGCTAAATTCCAATACCAAAAAATCCAAAAAATCACACTAAAAACAACTCCATTTAAATTTCTTGCATGTAATCTCTATTAACATTATACCTTTTCCTTCCATCTATGTCTTCAACTTTTTAAAAGTTTGATAACTTATTTAAAAGAAAGGTCAATACGATTATGAATAGTGAAAAAAAGGTATGATTTGACATGTTTGGTATGTGGATGATATTTGGTCACTTTTGTTACACACATATGGTAAAGGAAAAGTTGGCATCTTCATAATATATAAAGAAATGAATTCCATCTTCTCAATATTAGTTATCTCATTCATGATTAATTATATAAACAAAATTTGAATCAACCCAATCTGCCATGTAGGAAGACTCCATACATTGGGTCAAAGAAGGTCCCATTCCCATTCAACTTTTAAAAACGTTCTCTTTAATAAGTATGGTGTGGGTAGTGGACAAGTCATGATGACTTGCCATTTCATTTTTGGGATCTTAAACTCATTATCAATTAAGAAGTACAATGAGAGCCACTACACAAAATGTTGATGATTATAGTAAAAAGGGGCTTAAGTATAAGATCCACACTGTTTAAGTTCATGGTATTGTGTCGGGATGGATGTAAAGTGAAATAGCTTGAGTTTAATTGTTTGACAGATTTTTTTGTTTTTTATTAAACATATTGATAAAATTTATTATAATTTAATTTTAATGGTAAATCTTAACTTATTCGAAATTTAGAAATATATAAATAGAGTTTTAAATATAAAAATAAAATATTTTATTTATAATTATTAATATTTTAATTAAAATGAAAGTTGTATATAAATAATTAAAATTAAACAATAATATTGTTAAACTAATAAAATAAATAACACTAAGGTCGCGAGGGTTTGGTCTAGTGACAAGCGAACGATTTGCTAAGTCGTTCGTGCAGCTATGCAGGTCATGAGTTCAAACCCCAAGAATACCTGAGGGACATTCAAGGCGGCCTGGGCAGACCCTCCTAGAGGTTATAGAGGTAGCCGATGGGATTCGACCCCGTGTAATGCAAGTACAATACCACCGCCGTTGCCGATTCCTCTAGTATAAAAAATAAATAAATAATAAATAACACTAAGAAAAAATAAAATTAAGGTAAATTTAAAAATAAATTAAATAGGACTCTATGTCCATAGGGTCTTGGATAGATAGACAATGATTACGTAAGACACTCTTTGATGTGAAGTCACTCGTCAGAAGTCACACGTTCAATTCCCCTACCAGTTCGGGGTGATATATTGAACATGATGAAGATGCAGTCCCACCAAGCTTACAAAAAATTAAATATAAATCAAAATTAAATTAATTTACTCTATATTATTAAATATTTTAAATAAAAAAAGGTCCTTTTGAAAAAAAAAAAAGGAAGAAAGAAAGAAAGAGTAATATAGTCAAATTTTATTCTTAATTATATTAATATTTAATCAAAAGAGGTTCCTATTGAAATCACTGAAAAAGAATAATTATATTTTTAATTGTTTCCAAACAATAAAACTAATAAATAATAATAAGAAAGAAATAAATAATTAATATAATAATAAATATATAAATGAAAAAAATTAATTAAATAAATAATAATATTAAAAATTAAATTAAGAAAGACAAAGGTAGGGATACCTTGATTCCAACACTTGCTTCCCTAAACTTAAGGTGATGAAAATGATCATTTCTTGCAATAACCGTGGTATGTTCAATGCACATGTGATGTATCAAAAATGTAATTATTTTTTTTCAAAATAATTAAAAAAATTATAGATATGTAAGAAATAAAATATTTTTATATTGGAAAAATGTATTTATTTATAATGTTATTTTATTAATATTGATAATGATGATCATTAATGTCTACTAAGACAAATATGGTTTATGAGACCTTAAGAAAGTAAAAGATTAATTGTGATTCTTTAATATTTATTATTGTGATCGAAAAGAAGGGAGAGAAGCATTTTTAGATTGTCGTATTTTTGCTAACTTAAGAAGTTAAGAAGGTTGGTAGTGTGACAAATATATTGAGAATTAAACTGGATGTGAGTAAGAGCTAGGCAATTCCAGAGTTAGTGATTTTCATCTTCAACCCTCTTAGTATCACAAGGGTGATAAACTCTTTCATCCCAAGGTGTTTTGGGAATTGACCAACGCCCGGTTTCACTTTGAGGCTCATGAAAATCAGTTTCTATCTTGAAAATGTTCATTTTTTTCTTAGCATTGGTCAAGACAAAAAGACAATTCTGGTTTTCAGGATTGGGGTATATTACCTCCTTATAATACCTTAGTTTCCTTTTTCCCTCTAACTCTTTATTGTCCCACAACTTATCCTTAAATTTGGAAGTAATAATATGATTAATATTGTCTTTGTTCTTCAACATTATCTCCTCTTTTACCCCCCATTACTCTAGCCAAGACTTAGCATCCTTGTGTCAACCTTGCTCGAGTTAGAGGTGGGGGTTTTGGCTAGAGTTGGAAACAATTTTAGGAAACCTTTTGGCTTCCATGTTGTACAACTTCTTCTTATACATGAGATATATATTCATAGTCGTGCTTTCAATGGAGGAAATGCTAGCTTCAATCAAGAGGATATGGTAGGGTGTATTTCCTTTAACCTTGAGGTTGTAGGTTATGAATTTCTTTTGGATCAGCTCATTCTTCCTCAATGATTCTCTAGATATACTGCAACCCCAAACCTCACATCCATATAAAATAATAGGGTGATGATAGTCTCAAAGAGGAATTGTTTTTTACTCCATGGTAAAATATTTTTAGAATTGCAGTTATTTTCAAGCCCATAATAAACTTTCTAGCCTCCAATTATCCTTTTCCCAATGTTATAATTCTAATTGAACTGATGATGAATGTTGATTCCCATGTATTTGTATGAAAAAACTTTATCCAACTAGTTTTTATCATAAATGAAATTATCATACTTGATATTTTTGGATTAATTATCATGAATTTAGCCTTGTGAGTATTAACAGTCATACCCATCATTGAGCACTAATGTTGGAGGATTCTAATCTACTTATCGAGATTGTCATGGATCCTAGCTAAAAAAATGGTATTGTCAACATAAAAGAGGAGAGTAATGACCATACCAGTGAGTCTGGGACTATCACATCCTGTAACTTCCTAACACTCTTCCAGCTTATCAATATACATGTCCAAAGGGGTAGGGGCTAAGAGAAATCCTTACTTAACTCTAATATTGCATGTAATTTCTTTTGACCAGCCCTTAGCGGTCCTAAGCTTGGAAATACCATTCTCGTATAGCCTAGTCACAACAATCCTTAACTTGAGAGGAACCATTATCTCTTCTAGCATAGTCCATAGTTATCTCAAGGAACAATGTTGAAATCTTTTCTAAATCAACAAAACAACAAAAGAGATCTTATTATTGCAATAGTTCTCTGCAATGATCCTAAAATTAACAAGATGGTCTATAGTTGAGTGATGTCTCCTAAACCAATTTGCCCTTTTATCTATTTTACCATGTCCTTCAAGCCAAAGACTAATATTTTTTTTCTAAAACGAGTCCATGCAACTTGGCTAAAACGTGACTAATCATAATGGTTCTTTAGTTAGACGGAATGTTTTTATCCCCACTTTTAAAGATAGGTACAATAAAGCTTTGCATCCAAGGCATAGGGAAACCTTGTTTCATTGCTTGATTGAGGAGTTTGTGTATACAAGGGATGAGCACATACCTTCCCATTTTGATAATTTCATCTTCGTAGCCTTCAACATCCCTAGCTTTCACATTAGTGAGTTTCTTAATCCTAACTCAACATCTTCCAAAGAGAAGATAAACTCCTCTATAGGAGTGTTCAAGATGGTGCCCATGGCATCAAGGGAATCATAAATATGTTTAAGATAGATATCCCAATTCTTTAAGGGGACTGAATTATTTTCTTTCATTTTATGAACAATAAATTTCCTCCAAAATTTTCTAGCCTTAATTTTAGAAAGGTGAAGAAGATTTTCTTGCTTCCTATTTATATAGCATTTTCCCTTCTTTTTGATAAGATCTTTGTACATATTTAATTTTTCAATCTTTACGATTTTGTTAGGAGCATCTCTAATTGCTTTCCTAGAAATTTTACAATCATTATCATACCATGGGCTAGAAGTTCTATTATTCTTTTTATAAGACACCTCAGTAGAGAACTTGTTAATGATAGTGGAAAGCATTGTAGTAAAATTGTTGTAGATATTATCAATGTTATCATTATATGTTAAGCAATCTAAATCCATATTGAAATCCCTTAAGAAGAGATACATTTTACTTCTTTCAAAATGAATGTGCCTTTGACTCTCACAATTCTCTTAAAAGCAACTAGTGTGAATGCTAAGGTTTAGAGTTAAGGTTAGAGGTTTATGGTCATAATCATGCTTTGGTCATTTAGGAGGTCAAAATTCAAAATACGGTTGAGAACATGGATATCAGATATCACATAATACACAAAAACACTGTCAAGCCCATGAATACAAAACATCTAGTTGGAGGTTGGCCACTTATTAATTCCATTACAAATTATCAGGTCTTGGGAATTACAAATCTTAATTAGCTTGTTACCAAATGTTAGTTTTTGTAGCATCGGATGTGTTCTAGCCACGAAATTTGGTGGAGAGGCTAGAATACATGAGATATCAGAAACCGAGAAATTGTTTATGGAAATTCCGCCTCTAAATGACTTAATTAGATTATTAACCAGTTTTTAAATATTTCCTGAGTCTAAACTTAGGGAATATGGTTAATTAATCAATATTAATTAAGTCAAGAACAGAACTATCTAGAAACTCACATGGATCTTTCCATAGATGATCGTAGAAATTTATCTTGATCGTTGGTGCTCCAACATAGGATTATAAGAGGAGGTCGATGTGGTGATGGAGAATACACTTGAACAGTTCGATTTCTTGGTAGATCGATTTCAAGAATAACAACACTCAGTTGTCAAAGAGAGCTAGAGATCAAAGCAATGAGTGAGGGGCAAAGACAATGAGGTTGGAGGAAGTATTCTAGATCCATTAAGTGCATTTGCATAGAGGTAGAAGATCCATAGAGAAGCTGACGTGGGGGTAGTGCAGCAGCTTCTCGAGGCAAGTTCGATTTGCTAAGAGGGAAAGATGTCTTCAATTACAGACTCTACGAAGGAGTCCTAGAGTGTCACAGAAGCAACTTTCCAGTTGGAAAAGGGCATAACGACTTCATCATAAACCAGTCAGAGGCTTGACGTCAAACAGGTTTCCTAGAGGCTGACACAAAGGGTCTTAGGCCGAGTTTCTGAAGGCAAGTTGTGACGGGGATTGCCTATGGAGTGAGGAAATTGCTCACTAGAATTTTACCAGCATTTTTTCTGTGTAGGATTTTTATATTTTAGCATCCAATTGTACTAAGAATTTGTCACTGTTGCATAGTAATAAAACCCTCAACTGCTGCATCGGTTTTCCCACGTTGGGGTTTTCCAGGGACTTTTTCCAAAAATATTTGTGTTAATTTTATGTGTGTGTGCTAGCATTTCTCAGTTTCCAGTGAATTGTCTTTTCCACAATATTTTATTTGTGAAGGTCGCAGTGTGATTTATTCAATATTTGTCGTAGCAAACAACAAATCAATTGTTAAATAAAATTAACAATTAGGAGAATAATTTCCAGTTGCTGCAATAGGGTTCCAGTTTGGAATTTTGACATGGTATCAAAGCGTAGTTGATCAGTCGGAGAGATCATAAGCGAAAAAGTGCATTTTGTTGTTCAGTAAGAGCAACAAGCCGAAATTCCCAGCGGCGGTGCAGTCTTTTTGCCAAGAGGATGAATTGCTTGAGGAAGTTCGATTTTTCTGAGAGGGGTAGAAAAATTTGATCCTTCCAGATCAAGTGATTCCAGAGGTAGAGGGAGTAGTTCAGTCATTTCTTTGGGCATATCTCTAGCTGGATGCAGAGGGTTTTGTAGCAGTACATTGAAGCCGAACCAACGTCGGGGTGGAAGAGTGAATAGCACACACAAAGGGAAAATTTTCCTTGGGGAACTTCTAAACTTGAGAAGTTCAATTTTCCTTGCAAATTGGCAGTAGCTGTGAGTTGATCTTATCACTCCAGAAAGGAGTGTGAGTAGCTCAAAAACAACCAAGCAAAAGGAAAGAGGAATTTTTCGATAGTTCGTTGAGATGGCCACTGCTGGGCTTCGTGATCGGGACAGGTTGGATAGAGCTTCCAACTACGTCATTTAGAAGGGAATGATGTCCTTCCTTCTAGATGAATATGGCATGAGAGCCTCTATTGATGTAGTAAAGGCGGTTCCTTAGGATGTAGATCAACAGAAATAATACAAGAAAGAGATGGCGCGGGCAAAGTGGTTGATCCTAGATGGAGTCAGGGATCATGTTGTCTCACATATAGATGGCAAAGATACTTCCAAACAGATGTGGAATGTTCTCTCCATGTTGTACCAAGGTACTTCCAAGCAGCGAAAGATCTACCTAGAGGAGAAGTTAAGACTCGTCCAGATGCAAAAAGGGGAAGGCATCTTCCTTACCAGGATTCATGATGTCTGAGACCAATTGTCAGCTTTTGGGGCAACACCTCAACCCATGGAGTTAGTGCGATTGGCACTTAATAGCGTCTCAGAAGATTGGCAGGTCTTTGTCCAAATCATACTGGGTAGAGATAAGTTATGAGACTGGGATAGAATGTGGATTAATTTGCATTAGGAGGAGTTGAAACGAGATTTTTTAAAGAGCTCCATCAGTGGTAACAACAATCGATCAAAGATGATGGAGGAGGAGGAGAATGTGGCCCTTGCATCAAAGGGTCCCAGTCAGGGACATGGGGAGCAAAGAAAGAAGAAGAAGGACATGTCAAAGGTCAAGTGCTTCAGGTGTGGTGAGCACGATCACTAAAGTACCTAGTGTCCTCTCAGGAAGAAGGACAAGGAGGAGAAGTAGGATCAACAAGAAGCTTCAATAGAGATCAATAGGCTTTCCTCCAGGTTGGAGGAAGACTTTTCTATGTTTGTCGATATACCTACAAGAGTGAGGTTGGCTGACTTGGTTTTGTAGCCCCAAAGTGCTGCAGTTGGGCAGGATCCTTAAAGAGTCCACCTCATGGATTATTACCTAGCTATGGGGGGCCCACAATATTCAGTAGCAAGATGGATTAGTGGCAATTGATGCAGTCAAAGACCGAGTGACAGTTGCAGAGACTAGTAGCAATCAGATGTTGGGGAGCACAGTGCGGAGTTGGAAACAGTGTAGAGTCAACAAAAACGCAAATACTTCAGTGACAGTGCAGATACTAATTGCATTCTGAAACTCAGGAGACAGATGCATCAGACTAAACACAATTGGTTTAGTATTTTGGATGCTTTTCAGTTGCAGATGTTGCGGTTGCAACAACAACAAATGAGAGGAAGTTGCAGTGCAGATGTAGTGTTGGCAGAAATATGGCAGTGTCAACAGTAACATAGATGCAATGTATATCAGAGTTGTGCAGTGATTGGTGGGCAATATGGCCAGACATCAGTAGCGTGACAGGAGATGATGCAAAGACAGGGTGTTGTGGTATGGATTGCAACACTAGAACACAGGGAGTGTTAGTTTTTGTAGCATCGAATGTGTTCTAGCCACAAAATTTGGTGGAGGGGATAGAATACATGAGGTCTCCAAAACCCCTAAATTGTTTCTGGAAATTCCGCCTAGAAATGACTTAATTAGATTATTAACTAGTTTTTAAGTATTTCCTAAGTCTAAACTGAGGGAATATGCTTAATTAATCAGTATTAATTAAGTCAAGGCAAGAATCATCTAGAAACTCACATGGATCGATCTAGAGATGATCTTAGACATTGATTAAGTTTTAATATTGGTTGTTGGTGTTCCAATAGAGGATTATAAGAGGAGATTGATGTGGTGATGGAGAATACACTTAAGCAGTTTGATTTCTTAGCAAATAAATTTCCAGAGTAGAAACAGTCAGTTGTCAGAGAGAGCTAGAGATCAAAGCAATGAGTGAGGGGCAGAGGTAGTGAGGTTGGATGAAGTATTCCAAATCTAGTGAGTGAATTTTCAAAGAGGCAAAAGAGCCATAGAGAAGTTGACGCAGGGGCAACACAACAACTTCAGGAGGCAAGTTCAGTTTGTTGAGAGGGAAGTATATCTTCAATTCTAGAGGCCACGAAGGAGTCCCAGAGCGCTGAAGGAGCATCTTTCCAGCTAGTAGAGGGCATAACGACTTCATCAGAGCCAGTCAAGGCTTGACGTGAAGTGGGCTATGTAGAGGTTGATGCAGAAGGTCAGAGGGCTGAGTTTCTGAAGGCAAGTTGTGTCGGGGATTCCCTGTGGGTTGAGGAAATTTCTCTCTATATTTTTTCCAGTTTTTTTTTCTTTGTAGGATTGCTATATTTCGGCATATAGTTGTACTCAAAAGTTTTCACTGCTGCATAATAATAAAACCCTCAATTGCTGCACCGATTTTCCCAAGTTGGGTTTTTCCAAGGACTTTTGTCCAAAAATAATTGTGTTAATGTTATGTGTGTGCTAGCATTTCTCAGTTTCCAGTGCATTATTGTTTTCCGCAGTGTTTTATTTGTGAAGGTTGTAGTGTTATTTATTCAGTATTTATTGTAGCAAACAACAAATAAATTGTTAAATAAAATTAACAATTAGGAGAATAATTTCTAGTTGTTGCAATAGGGTTCTAGTTTGGAATTTTCACACCAAATAAGTTCTTGGTTATGTCTTCAGAAATTATTTTGAATCTACTAGCTAAGTCAAAGTCCTCATCTAGCAAGAGGGGATTAGGGTGAGAGTTATTACTCAGTGGAGTAGCTTGATTAGTAGCGGTTCTAGCATTAAAGTCCCCTGAGAAGAGGATATTACCTTCATTCCTTAGACTATGAATATCCTATTCTAAGGTATTGAAGGGGTGATTCTTATCCAACTTTTTTTCTTATAACAGACTAACTTGATGGGAGCAAAATAACCAATTGTGATATAAATTCTATTAGCATTAGAGTCAGAAATTTCAATCCAAATGTACTGATTAAGGGGGGTGACCTTGTGAAGTTGAATGTGAGGACAAATATTATATTTTATATAACAAACTATTCCACCAAAACCTCTACAAGAGGATTTCTTATTCCAGACTAACTAGAGAATGAATCCATCTATGTGGGGGGCCTTAGATTCATCATGCTCCCAAGTTTCAACTAAGAAAATAAGATCAATATCACTCAAGATCCAACTTAACATAGGACCATTACATCATGGAAAACCACGACAGTTCGAAAAGAAGATCTTGAGTGTTCCCAATTCCTATTTATCACTCTTATTTTGTGTCTATATCTAATAATAACATTTCTATTTCTAATGATTTCCCATTTTCCTTCCTTTTTGCCTCTTTTACCTTTGAACCTCTTTCCTTAGTTCAACTTGGTCTTCTAGAATAAGATCCTTATTTATAAAAAAAATTGACCCTTTTATGCTTGGGGATTTACTAAGTATATCTAATTTATGGTCATTACTACTTACCTTAAGATGAATAAGTCTATGTTCGAGTATCTTTCCCACCCTTTTCTCTTCTTCGAGATAAGTTGTTTGAATTTGTAATTTAGTTTTCAATTGTTCTTTTACTATTTCTACATGTCATCATCTTTATGCTGTTTTGTACCAATAATTATAAGGTTTAGGGTTATTTAGGGATCTTTTGTGGTGCTCACGATCTAATTCAATTAGTTTGTTCATTTCCTCTTTGTCGGGTTTGATATCTAATTTATTCTTTGTGCTACTTAGGGCTGAATTATTATTGACTATTTTTTTAGCTCTTTAATCTCATTTCTCAAGGTGCAAATTTCTTCAACCACTGATTGTTTTTTGTTTTCTATCTCTTGCACCTTATCTTTAATTCCTTGGAGTTTAGTCTTGAGTGCTACCATGTTATTTTCTAATTATTTGTAGCTACTGTTAAGCCTTTGTGGATATTTCTAGCTTATGTTCCATAAGTATTGTAGATAATTCGAGTTTATGCTTCGCAAGCATTGCTGATAATTCTAGTTTATGTTATTTTCTCTTTCTTCTCTTCACTTTTCTAAAGAGTCAATATGATCATAAAGAATCTCTAAGGTGATTTTGCTTGGCCTCCCTTTGCTAGATGGAGGGTTAGACATATGGGGAGAAGTACTCATAATTTTAACAAATAAAACTAAAAAGAAAAAGGAAAATAGATAAAAAAATTCACTTATACACTTGAGATATTTGTGGAAGAAAATTCATTGTGTTGGACATTGGATAAGTCAATGCTACTCGTGTGTTTTGTGACATGGAGTAACAGCCTCTCGTGGATCCTTATCTCTGACGATGCGATCGTTGACTAACATCTACGGGTTTTGGTCTAATGACAATCGTGATTCCCAACAAGTGGTATCAGAGCGTAGATCAAAAGTTCGATACATACTTAGCTTGCATTGGGGGGAGATTGTTGGACATTAGATAAGCCAATACTCCCTATGTGTTTCGCGACATGGACTAACCGCCTCTCGTGAATTCTTATCTTTGACAATACAATCGTTGACTACCACATGTAAATTTTGATCTAACGACAATCGTGATTCCAAATACACTGTAAAAAATCATTGTTACTTAAAACCACTGCTTAATTAAAACCATTGCTTAATATTCACAACAACTTGAACTCAACCGTAAAATAGTTATAAAAATGCAAAATATACCTAGTTACTCCGTTGTAGACCTACCCAAACCTATGCAAGGTAGAATAGTTGCCCACGTTATGATTCACCAAACCGAGACCATGAAGTTCACGCCGAGATTCACCAAGACCATGACCTTAGCGTATAAAATGTTGCCCAACACCGAGACGACAATGTCCGTCGACCGAGACCACAACGTGTAAAAATGAGCTGCAATGTATATGTTAAAAATCCATAGAGACCACATGGTAATAAAATAAAAAATTAATTAAAAAAATAGTAAAATATTAATTAATTTACAAACTTATTTGGTTTATGATAAAAGTTGTTAAAGAAAAAATTTATTTACTTCCAGCTATTTTTATTTGTTAAATTAACTAGTTAATAATATAAGTTGATATTTAAATTGAGAATAATGGAGGTTATAAGGGGCTAAAGTCATTTTTTTTTAAATATTTATATTAAAAGGTTTGAGAATTTGTTAATATTTTGTCTTGACATGACATATTTGCTATTCAATGCGTGATTAATTTAAATTTTGATATGATTATTACTGAAACATTTCTAAAAAATCTACTATAGATCACAATATCCTTATTAATAATCTTATATTTTATAATTTTTATTTAAAACAATTAATTTTTTGTTTCTTAGAAAAAATACAAAATAAAAAAATATATATAATTGACTTTTTATTAATATGTTTATGGGAATTATTTTATATTTATTATTAAATTATTGTAACAATATACATAAAAAATTTAATCAATATTTTAAATTAAATTATTTCAAAAATATTATCTTTAACTCAATCATTCAAAATAATTTTAATAAATTCTTAAACCTATATATTTGAATTTTTTTTTCTCTTTTAAATAATTTATAATTAAAATATAACTACCAACTAATTTAATTCACATATTAAGTTGATGAATTGGATTTTTGATAATCTCGAAACTTGTTTCGAGGAGAGGTCTCATCTCTATGATGAAAAGATGCGCACATCGATGAACTACCTAAGGTAGATCATGAGCACTTTCACTACTCCCACAGCGGATAACCTTTGCCTCATTTCTTAATATAGAATGAGTAAGTATTTTATAAAATATAGATGGTTTATTATTGTTTTGTTTTTTTTAAATACAAATATTAAAAATAATTAATTTGAAAAGATATCTTGTAGGGTAGATTGATTTGTCGGTGGATGAAAGAGTGTGAAGTTGAAGAATGGTGTCTTCGTACTCTTTATATCCAATGTGGTGAGCTATGGTGGTCAATACCAATGAGGTGGAGTAAATGTGAGGGGAAAGGTGGCAAGGTTAGGAGGTTTTTGGAAAGTTTGAATGGTGTGATTTAGTCGTTATATTTTTATTGGCTCTCAGGAAGGTAGAAAGATTTTGGAGATTAGTGAATGGGCCAAAGAAGAAGGTAGGCAACGGAGGTCTCCACGGTTTGTCATTAGCAAACAAAGGTATCGACTTTCTCGATGGTCTTTTGTCGCAGGTATGTTTTTATGACAGTTTTCTATCTTGTTAGTGCTCCTATCTGGTCTTTGTCTATGTGTCTTCGTTGGCGGAGTATGTGCATGAATTATGGCCTCAAGGGGCTCCCACCCATGAAAGGAGGAAAATCTTGGTTCTATGTGGTGAATTGTCTGTGTACCTGTGTGTTGTTTCTATTTATTTTGGAATCCTACTTCTGTGTATGGGAATGTATATAGAGACATTGGTATGGAATCACAACAAACTTCTTTATAGGCCTATCTGAGGTCGTGCTTATGTTATTAGTTTGAGGGCTTTATTGTATATGTTATGAAATTTGAACACATGCCTCCTCTCAGTGTCTAAATTTTTCGGTTATTACAACCCTGAGGCCGCTCGGATGATTTCTATCAAATCTAACTGCTACCTACCTTGCTATAATCCTGTCATCGGGTGTGCTGGTGATACTTTATCTCATAGCTCTTTGTTCGTTTGCCTGAACATTTATACAAGTAGTGTAGTGTAGAATTTGTTATGGATAGTTAAGTTGGGCACCATCTGTGCGTTGGCCTTTGTTACATCCAGTTGTGGGTTTAATTTCCGCAACAGTCAATTGTCTATCTGTGGGATTGTTATAGCCATGGCTCGCTCTTCGTTTGCTTCCAGCTCGTCGACCGGAGGAGGTCGTGTCCGCGGTGGGAGAAATGGACAGGTCCACAGGGCCAATCAAACCCAGTATCAACCCTCAAGAAACTGTGGTCGTCACACCACTTCCAGCCTTATTCATGATGTAGTCGAGGTTTTTGAAATATGCACCACTGAGCAGGTTCGTTAGCTAATCTCGGGATGGGAGGCAAAACTGAACCAATAGGCGACATAATCAAATGTAGATTTGGGTGATTGGCACGTTCTAGCTCTAGATCACGGGTCATTCATGCGGAAAAACCACCCAATATAAACAAATTGTTTGTCTCTATTAGATAATGAAGAATCTAATAGCCAAAGCCTTGGTTGTGACTCCAGGTGAAAGTATTCATACTGGATATGGTCATGCATAAATTAAAAAAGACCTGCAGGAGATCCAGTTTCAACTGCATAAAACAAAATGGTAGACTCAGCTGTATTGAGAACCACATTCCTTGCATCCCCTAGTCATAACTTCAGGTTCAAAGGATCTAGGCCTAGTGGATTCTTCCGAAGAATAGTGGTTTAGAGGTTTTAATTTTGATTTACATTTTTCGATATGCAATGTTTATAATTTATAGTTTCAGACTTTAGATATTTAGCTTATAGTAGGAATCATGACATTCGGACTTATATAGCTTTGTTTGACAATACCAAACTCTTTCAGTTTTGGTTGGCATATGATGCAGTTAGGTGACCAACAAATCTGGATTCCCATCGAGCAGGTTGGGGCCACCTTACGATATGTTACTAGTATGTAACCTACATTTGAAGAAAAGTAAATGAAAAGGTTCCGCCAAACTTACAAAAAAAAAATCTTATATTTGTTTTGTTTTGTTTTTTGTTTTTTTTATGAAGGTATTATTATAACTTATTGGGCATTATAATTCATCATGTCATTAAGGGGGATTTGAACTTAGTTGAGGAAGATAATAGCCATTTTGTCAACCACCCAAAATAACCCCAATTCATGTGTGAAATTTTAAATATTAATAAAAGTGTAGTCTCACTAATAAACGAAATGGCCTTTGTCCAAGCCTTTTTCAATGAATTTTAACCAAATAATGGTATAAATTTTAAAAAAATTAGAATTCAAGTTGTTTAATCTGTAGAATTCGAGTGCAATGTTTTTCAAAACAAACTTATGCCTTCAAAAATGTATTTTAAACATCACAAAGTCATAATCCCCTTAAAATTGTACATGTATTCTAGTAATAAAAACCCATTTCATCTTAGATAAACTATACTAATTTTAAAATATTAATTAATAATTTAAGGTTAAAATTTAGAATTTATTAATTTTTATTAAACTTTAATTATAAGTTTTTATCAAATTAATAAAAAATTTAGTAAGTTTGATAAGACATATCGAAAAGAACCTACCGATGTTTGAAAGAGATTAAATTTCTAATCACTTAGATACACAAAAATTTAACAAAATGATTTTTCCCAATTTAAAATGCTCCCTACAATCTTATAAATTAAATTAAATTAAAATTAAATTATATAATATTATATATATAATTTTATTAATCCAAAATTACAATTTTAACCAAGGTTGTCTAAATAAATTCTCTATCTATAAATGGCGCCATAATAAAAAGGGATGACGGGATAAAAAATTAAACAGTTTAGTTTTATGATGATATAGTGGTGTGACTTTATGAGAAAGTGTTATGCTCGAGTGTTGTCAGTACGTAATTTATGTATATACACAACTTGTTTGAGTGTGGGATTTGTTTTAGATTCTTGATAGATTAGAGAAGTATGGTAGATATTACTTTCACTTTACTAAGGGAGACCAGGATTTAGTCACTAAGTAAACTCTCTTTTCAAATAATTTGATCAAGCAAGTATTTATTTTTATTATAGTTTTTTTAAGTAATAATGGGATTTTGTTACAGTAGTAATAGTGTAGTTTTGATTGTCAATATGTTTTCATAAGTAATGTTTTTATTTTAGATGATATATATATATGATATTAGCAATATACAATGTTAAAATTTTGAGATTTTTATGTCGCACGCAGTAAATGAGTAGTTTTTAACCATCAATTATGAATATTTTTTTTACAAATTACTAAGTGATTGTCTAATTTAAAAAAGCAAATAAATAAACAAATATGCATATACAAAACTATCACTTTACATCTATAATAAAGAATTTGAAAAAAATTGATATAAATCTTTTTTTCCTTGAGATTTTTAACCTAATATTTGTTTACACAATTTCAAACCCCACATGCAATGACATAAAAAAAATAGATTTAGTTTTTATATATATAAACAACTAAAATATACTCTTTTTGTACAATTTCAACACCCACATACAATGACAATTATATATATGAGAGATGGTTGTACTAAATATCCTTTTTTTTCAAATTAAAAAAAAAAAAGTTTATAATTAATATATATATATATATATATAATATATATATATATATATACATTGTAAATTTGACAATTATATTTCTTCAGTATACAATATTATAGGGCTTTACATACAAATATGCTTGGGGTTCAAATTAAAGAAAAGTTTACAATACTTTTTTTCTTGGGTAAATTATGGCAATTATATTCTTTCAGAAAACAATATTATAGGGCTTTCCATACAAATATTCTTGCGGTGCATTTTTATTTACTAGACACCCAAGATCTCAAATCATACTTAGAAATCCCCAAAGAAACCCCATTACATAATACCAATACCCTGGGATTCCCTAGAAGAGTGTGCTTACACCAACATAAAATAGAGTACATCAATTATCATCTTGGGAAATCCCTAAATACCCAACTATCAATACTACATTCCTGGGATTAGCTCTCAAGACATGACCCATGTTTTTCTCTTTTCCCTTTTCTCCCACGGACATCAGTCCATCATGTTGTTCTATCAAGAGTAGCTGCGGGTGAATCAATGTCCTCATTTCTATGATATAAATACAAAGCCATGGAATCGACCATGTTTTTCATCTCCTTGTCACTGTCAAAAAGATATGATTCATGGGTTCTCTCATGTCCACTTGATGCAACCACAATTATGCCTGAAACTCTTTCTTGCTCATTACTCAGATGGTTCTCCCCTGCTGGGGAGTGAGACGACATCCTTGGGGCTCTAACAGAAGTTGGGGGAGTTGACTTTCTTGAGGATGCCTTTGGTTGTTGCGGATTGTCCCTCCTTTGATCAATGAAGTCTTTGGTTCCTTTTTCTTCCTTATGGTCCCTCCAATTGTGGCTAGAATTCTTAAACATCTGTGAGGAGGCAACCCTTTCGATAAGGGACAAACATTCTGAAGGTGATCGACATGTTGGAAATTCCAACATTGGAAAGCTATATTTTCATAATCCAAGGGTTGAGAAAAACATGTTTCCCATCCACTTGAGCTCTAATTTATCCAACAAGCCTTTATTGAGATCAAATTCAACATATGCAAACATAGGTGAAAATTCATTTTGATAGTCTTCCCTACATCTATCTTGATGAATCGTCCAATTAAATTTCCCACTTTTACAAAGAGTTATGGATGGGTAAATTGAATGGGAAAGTTGGACAACCTTACCCATATTAGAGTAGTCATTGCCTGCATAGTCAGAGGATTGAAGCATAAGAACCACGGCTTCAATGAAAGACCATCTCATCCCCAAAACCATGGACCTTGTTCAAGAATTCTCTGCTTATCCTCAAGACTTTTGAAGACCACCACAAAAAAACCCTTTGAACAAAATAGCAACTCCAAATTATGAGTCCAATTTTGTTAGAGCCATTCCTGAGGGCAAATGATGAAGACCAAAATTTGTTGAAACAACATATGATTGCCTTCCCTAGATATTTTGTTGCCTTTATATTGGTATTAACATTTGTCACTTCAAAGAATGACGTATCCATAGAATGATTGACCACAAAGCCAAGGCCTGAGAGATCCTTAAAAGTTGAAGCACTGGAGCCAGATGTGAGGGCATCCTTAAAAGACATGGTATTAGATGCATAAAAAGCCCCCACTTTGTTGGCCCCACCTTTTAACCTTGCAACGAGGGAGATTAAAGGGTGATTTTTTATGGCATCATTGCTAAAATATATTTAGATAACCTTTATTAAAATTCTAATTTTGAATTAATAAAATTATTAAAAAAAATGTTTACAATACTTAATACTTAAATCTAATAAACTGAAATAATTCATTAGTAGTTATAAGATAACCTTTATTAAAATTCTAATTTTGAATTAATAAAATATTAAAAAAAGTTTACAATACTTAATACTTAATAATTCAAAAAAAGTTTACAATACTAATACTTAAATCTAATAATTATTGAAATAATTTATTAGTAGTTATAAGAGGGAATATTTTTAGAAGCTCAAATTATATTATTATTTTTTAATTTAAAAAATCAAAATCTTATTATATCAAAACATTTTTAAATATTAATTTAAATTTAATAAAATTTAAAATTAAACAAATATTTTAATAAACAACATTAATCTTAATCCATATATAATTAAATACTTATCTTGATTAAAAGTTACTCCCAAATACTTTATATATATAATATATTTACTTTCCATAACCAATTATTATCACATCAAATCTATCTTAAATATCATCTTAAAAAAGCCACATGAATTAACTTTAATAATCTCTCTAATAATTAACGCTAGCAATGCATCTATATTTTTATTGGAAATAGTGATGATAAAAATGATGCAATTCGAGGACAATAATTCAGAAGTTTGATTCAAAACTTTATAGAATTCATCTCAGATATTTCATTATACCCTATATGCATGCGAGTAAGAGGGTCCATGTACAACCTTCTTCTAAAGTCACTACATAAGTAATCCTCTTCCTAAAGTTTTAACCAAATAAATTATGATTATTACATTATTGAGTTCGAAAGAAAACTATTAGCCTCTATTCTTATATAATTTTATTAAACAACTTAATATTGAAATGGAGATTTCCACCATTATTCAAATCTATAGAAGATTTTTGGATAGAACTGTGGGGTCCATTTGAAAAGTTGAACAAGATATTAATCTTGTACACAATTTTATCCAGAAATCTTTTACAAAATCTTAATATGTCATAAAATAATTTGTCAATAGATAAAATTTAGAAATAATTTGTCAATATAACTTTAGATAAAATTTAGAATAATAATTAAAGAAGAAATTTAGAATAATAATTAAAGAAGTACATTGTTGATGCATTTTTTATTTAAACATTATTAATTCAAATCTTATAAATAATTTAACTAAATCTGAGAAAACTATAAAAAAAAAAATTGGTATTCAAATTTTATAATTTTAGATGGGTTTTTCAAAACTTAATAATTCAACAATGATTAGTAATTTGGGTCGTTTGGAAGCAACAAGTGTGATTCATATTCTAGATACTTAAAGTCGACCCAAATGACTCTAAGTGATGATTAAATCAAAGCATTTCAAATCATGGAAACCTAAACTCAGAAATAATGATTAACAAGAGCCATGTAGTGGCATGTCACTGCTTATTTGTATACAAGATTCACATGCATATGGTTTTTAGTTCAATTAGTTATGGTGTTATGTGTGAAGAAGAAGATGAACTTATAGCTCAAGTTCATATATACAAGGAAAGTTTAGACCTAACTAGTTGCTTAAAGCAAAAAACAAAAAAGAGCCCAAGTATTTTGAAACTAATACGAAACTATTCCATTTTATATTAGAAAAATAGAAAGAGAGAGAAAAATTACACACAACACAAATCACTCTCATATTTTTATTGATCACAAAGGTTACATATATATAGGATACACATTACTGACTTCCACAAATTTAGATTCTAAGAAAGTGGATCTATGACTGGGCATTACACAACAACAACTCATACACATGGGAAACAACCACATCTAGAATAACACCTCAGAATACTCACTGACAACTTGTAATACACATGGAACACATGACATGGAAGCATTACTTCCAACACCCTCCTTTAATTCTTACATGGAAAACACATATTACAACAACAAGGATAATATATGTCTGGTTGGTCTTTATCAACATTCACATCCACTCTGGAATCTTGTAAACACTATTCTTTCACCACCACATCTTTGAGTTGTAACTTGACCTCCATTTAAAATGTATCTGCCTCTTACCATCATTGACAAACTTTGCAAGATCAACAATATTGACAACTCGGATCGTCGGGGCTTCCGCAATAAGAGCCATCAAGTAATGAACCACCCTATGGACCAACCACCATTTGTTGGATATTTCACTTTCTACTATCCGTTAGTTTCTAGGATGGAGGTCTGGATACTGAATATGTTCAAAATTTGATAAAAGAAACTTGACCTTACTAACACAAGAATTGATATTTCGGACACCTGGGCTTCCAGTTTAAGAAACACCAACCCTTTTTATACCAGAATTAAAACATTTCACAACTACACACTCAATAATCATCAAACTATCAGTTGTCATTCAGGCATAGACAAGTCACCATGTCCCTCCTTAACACATGTCAAAAGTTGTTCATTTGGTTCAATCTTTGACTTGGAGCTTTCTCATCTTCACAAAGCAACATTTGTTAGAGTGGTCAATTCCAATAAACTTACACTCACTATTGAGTTGACTAGACTAAAAATGTTTAAAATGCAAACTCCAAAATTTGAGATCGGAACAAAATTGCAACATAAACATCTGAAGCAAATATCACCTCACCGCAAAAGTGAAAAATTGAGATTTGCCTCCAATTTTAACACTTTTGACATATATCGTTGGCCACTTGAAACTCCTATGCCCTAGATCTCAGATCTAATCCAAAGCCATGAAGCAACATGTATAGTTCATGGGCGTGATTTTGCAGATTTATAATATGATAGTGCACACAACTTTGATAAAACCATCCATGCATGAAGTTAACTCTTTGAAGGTTTTGGGAAGATAAGCACAAACAAAACTTTACACATAGAGAAATAACGGAAGGATCTAACGATGCTTGAAGAAGCTGCAAACAAAAAAACATATCTACACACACAGGATCACAAAAAAAAAAATCACACACTAAAAATAAACTCTCACACATCTATACTAATATGTACAAAAATAATAACACTCAGGATCCCTCACATATTCCTGGCCCTCCCTTGAGGGATTCAAGCCAGTACCAACTCTGATACCATGTTAGAAAAAATAGAAAGAGAGAAAAATTACACACAACACAAATCACTCCCATATTTTTATTGATCACAAAGGTTACATATATATAGGATACAAATTATTGACTTCCACAAATCTAGATTCTAAAAAAGTGGATCTATCACTCAGACATGACACAACAACAACTCATACACATGGGAAACAACCACATCTAGAATAACACCTCGGAATACTCACTGACAACTTGTAATACACATGGAACACATGATATGGAAGAATTACTTCCAACAATTTAGTTTCTAATTTTAAAGTATTGAATCTAAATTTCTAAGTGTAATTTTATAAATTGTTCTTAATTGAAGAAAAAACATGGCATTTTGGTAATATAACCTTTTTTTGTGAGCTCATTCTATTTTTATTGGTATTTATTTACATGGAATGGGAAAACAATTTTTTTTGTTTGCAAGAATTACTTTTAGCTATGTTTTTGCAAAATGACATTTGTGGTGTTGTTTTTTGGTTTAATTGCGTAATAATATTTACAGCTATTAGTTTGATAGATAACTTATTTGCTAAAACAAATAAGTAAACAGTTAGAGCAATTTTACATTTTCTTCACTTTGCATTTGATCAACAAACAAGAATAGACAATACAAAAGGGTATTTGTTGGTTATTAGTTTTCAGTAGTTTTATTGTCTACGTCATAGTCTCACGAAAGGTTCTAGCATGAGCTGCATTGTAAAAACATTGTACATATGTTGTAATTTGGACATAAAAACAAAGAGGTGACTGAGTCTGAGGACATGGATTGTAAAGCTAGGAATGGATACTTGTTGTTAGGGATGATACAATTTACTGTGCAAAGAAGAAACATGAACTTGATGATAGGAATTAAAGGCTTAGTGCTCCATGAAGTAAAGGGGGTGGTTCATGAAATTAAATGGCATCAGGAAAATATTCATGCCCATGCTTTTTTGAAATAATACAAGGAGCAAAAGGGAACATAATTTATGGATTGATTGCAAGAGCAAGGATGTAGTAGTAAGGGAGGGATATGAAACATGTTCCAAAAGAAAAAGAGGCATTTGGAAGAGATGATGTGGATAAAGTATTAGATTCAATTTTATTGCAAAAAAAAAGGAATATTGTATGATTACAATTTCCAATTAATGGGTTATGTTGCATTGTCATTGTACTAGATATGGATAAATAACAAGTGCAATATGTGTTGTTTTTATATGTCTATGATGCAACTATGAACCAATATTTTCCTTAGTTCCTAATTTGTATATTGATTTTGGTTATGATTACGCATGGGCACATGTGTCCTATGGTTCCATGAAAAAGTAAATAAGTTAATATAGTAAACAATAGTAATTACAAAGTGTCTGAAGGTAAGACTAAAGAAGAGTCCCATAACATTTTTTTCTTAAATGCCTAATGATATCATAGAAACTTCAATAAATGAAGTTAAGGATCTCAAAGATCTATTCAAATTGCAAAACAAGATCAGTTAGAAAATTTCGGTTCTGAGACTCTTAGTACTAATGTACAAATCTATATCAGAGACATTCTGTTTGACAGAGACGGTCAATGTGTACATTAAGATATTTGTTTACAAAATATTGTTATGAGAGCAAACAATATGTGAAAGATCAAACGAATGTACTTAGGATGATTTTGTTTTGTTGTAGTGCTTCTATAGGCTTTAGCCTTTATTGTGCACGAACCTCCATTCCTGTAACAAGGAGCTTGGAAATGAGGATCACAAGTCCCTGTCAATAGCCAAATGCCCCGTTACTCATGAGCAATGTTGAGGAGCTGTTGAGAGAGTTCGTGAGCATTATAGAATAGTTGGTGTGTGGTAGGTGAGGTGGAAGCCTGATGTAAGGTGGATCCAAGATTTTGTCAAATAAGAACTACAGGAGTGTTTGTGCCACAATGCGAGGAATTACCTACCCGAAGGCAAATAAACACCACAAGATAGAAATTCCTCAATGTAATTATCACTCAAGCTCAGAAGAGGTAATATCGTGGAACATCTTAGTATGACTTTGACAAAGTGGAGAGCTTCTCATTTAGATCTACAGGTGAAATGAATTCCTGAGATTAGTCTACAATTGAGAGGATTAGCTCGAGGTAGTTCATGCAGCAGCACACCTGGTCTCTGAGGACAATGCAAAAATTTCGACTAAATACTATGTGTGGTGCAGACCCAAAGGGCTATCGCACAACCATTCTTGAAAAATAAGAAAGGATATTCAGTGTCGAACAAAGGGGAAAAATGTTGAATTTATAGAAAGACTTGGATAAGGCTTATCTTATTACAGTGAGGACCATGGGCGGGAAAACTTGTGATTGGGCTAACACGATTCTCGTGTTGTACAATTGGACATCCCACATGGATTATCTATAGGGTTCAAACGATGAGGTGGGTAACAGAGAGTTGGTAGGATGGAGTAATAGTTGCATAATAGCATAAGAAAAGTAGTGTCGAAAGTCATTTACGTCAAGCTTGGGAGGTTGGGCTGTATTTGTTTATAGTCACTTCGAGTTGGTAGTCGCGTGGTCTGAAGGTTGGGTAGTCGGGAGGTTACATTTTTTTCAAAATATTTCTAGATTCAATGTCCAACTTAATATTGGTCCCATTGTACAGTTAGGAGGTCGAACAATCAAGTGTTTTTAGTTTATGACAATTATTCTATCGTAAGCCCGACTATACCATAGTCATGCAGTTTCATTAGGTTGGGAAATGCTGAGGTCGAGAAGTCCAGTAGTTTGATACTTGGGAATACTGAGGTCTAGAGTTCAGGAATACCACAAAAAAAATATGTATGTATAGTTGGGCATGTTTACAAGGAAGTCAAGTAGTTGCAGAATGTCATAGCACCTTCTAAAACACAATACGAACCTTTGATCTCATAGTCAGCCTGACAATCTACTTTCTTCTGGTAGGGCCCACAAAAGAAACATATATGTATAATTGGTCTCTTTATAATTTATAATTTTGTTTTTTTAATATTACATATTATTTGATGAAATTAATTTAAATTAATTTATTTTTTATCAATAAAAACATAAATAGAATAAATTATACTTATAAGATAAAATGTTTAAAAGATGGGAACAATTATTCGATTCTCTAAAGAAAAAAATGAAATATTGAAACTAGAGTTGAATTGGCCGAGGAGTGTCAGTGGTTGGGAGACTTTTCTAGAGAAACCATTCAAATCACAATGCCGACCTTTGATCTCATAGTCGGGACCAACCTCTGACTTGCTTTCATTAGGAGCCACAAAAGAAATATGTGCATATAGTTATGTGTAACCTCATTGTCAACCCGACCTTCGACTGGATTCTACAAAGGCCCACAAACAAACATACGTGTCTATAATTTTTTATTTTATTTTTTCACTTAACATATTATCTAGATAAAGTTTTTAGAGGATGGAGGCTGGAGCTTGAAACCCTAGCAATGGAGGAGGAGCACAATAGGGTTCGGGAAGGTGACAACTACATTGGGGAGGTCATACACTCCATAGTTGGTGAGGCACGAAGAGAGTTATCAGGGTAGGGAGGGCACCTAGAGGGGAGTCGTCACGAGGAAAGAACATTGGGAATGGTGCAAAGGAGAAACGATGTTTAGGGCTTTGGGAGGATGGAGGTAGGGTTTTGTTATTTAGTTTTGGTTTACCACTGCTCTGCCAACAATAACAATTTGCACATGGTCGTTAAAGGGAAACTACATTCCAAAATCTGGGTGTTTTTACAAACTGCAAACATCGGAAGTGAAAATGGTCAACCATCGGGATGTTGTTGATCTGGACCCTGAGCCTGGGGATATTCTATCGATATGGGGTTTGGACGTCATGGATCAAAACATTGAGAATTATATTCATGTAGCTGGACTACTAGGCGGGAAGAGATGTGGCTCGGGCGAGGGATGGAGACAAGGGAAGTCTTTAGAGCTTCTGGAGGAAAGCCTTTGTCTGACTAAACAAGAGAGTTGGGGATTAGGGAAGGATTTAGAAGGGAGGCAGGGGGAATTACTAATAGTGACTGACTATGCAGTCAGAAATGCAGACGTCTTCCAAGTAAGTAATCAGCTTTCCAGCCTGCTCAAAGAATTTTATTCAGGAGGGTTAGAAGACATTGTTATCAGTTGCGGGTTTAAGCAGCGGGAAGGGTTGAAATCTTTCCTTGTGGAAGATCTGGGACCGACAGAAGCTGTGAGAGGGTTTCAATTGGATAACACAGTCGCATGCAGAATCCCTTTACATGTTCGAAGAGAAGAAACCCTCAGTCAAGATGTGAGCTCATTCTTGGGTTTTCCAGGGTTAATACTTTGAATGGTGCTCGAAATACATTGGAGGCAGGGAGGGGAGAAATTTTTTAACAACAAGGGTTTACTTTAGATCCTTCCAAATCAGTGGACCGAGAATTTTTTATAGGGGTAGTGGGATTTTCAAAAGCAAGAGAGACACCACATCTTGTGGGAGAGGAAGTTTAGGCAGGAGAAGGTGGTTTAAACAACCTCGGAAAAATTGGTCAAAGGGGCATTCTGAGCCACTCCAAGAATTATCTATCAATGTGGAGGAGATCTCACCAGGAATTGGGGAAAGGGGGCGACACAGGAAGACAGGGGAGAAGTGGAAGAAAAATAAGTTAATAAGGAAGAAAGAGATAACCACAAATATGGTTCTAGGAATCGATCTCCAGATTGATGAAGCTATGGAGGCACCTGAGTTAAGCTTGGTTGGTAGAGAAAAGGAGAAAAGATATTCTGCAAATTACATTCAGGAATGGATAGTTAAAAGTTGGCAGGAGGCACCACATAAAACCTATGAGGTTTCAACCCTAGCTAAGGGTTGGTTCAGGATCAAATTCTTTAGGAAGGAAGCACTGGAATGGGTGCTGGAAAGAAAATAGAGTTTTGGGGAAAATCCAATACTATTCAAAAGGTGGACTTTATTTGATGCTCAGAGAGAGAAGGTGGACGAAATCCCAGTATGATTAATACTTCCAGGCCTTCCTCCTTTCTTTTAGGTTGATTCTGTGTTCAGGGCAATCCGGAATAACATTGGATGTTTCTTAGAAGTTGATATTAGTTTTGTGCACACCGGTGAAAAAGGACTTGCCAGAATACTGGTAACTCTAAATCCCAGAGAAGGGCTGGTAGAGGAAATCAATCCCAAATATAAGGATTTCTCTTATACGCAGATGATTGATTACAAACAACTTCCATTTCATTGCCATCGATGTCATAACTATGGACACTTGGCAAGAGAATTCCCTCTAGGGTTTAGAAGAAGAAGAAGGCAGAGAAAGGAGGGGGGATCAGAAGAACACCAAGGAGAGGAGGATAAGACAAAGGATATTTCAATCATAATGGGGGAAAGATGGAAGAGGAAAAAATGCAGGAGGATGTTGCGGAAATAATGGAAATGCAGGTATAGGAGAGACTAGGCAGAGAGAAAGAGCATCAGGGCGAGATAGTTCGAACAAAGACAAAGGAGGGAGAAGGATTGGTTTCATCTCTTCAGCAAGAGGGTACGACTCTGGAACCTATCCCCTCTTTAAATACGTCCTTGTTGTCTTTTCTCAATTCTATGTCAAAGCCCGGTCCTTCGAGGCTAATGCAATAAAAAAATCTACATGTTAATAATGTAAATGAAACAATGAACAGTATAATTACTTCAATTCCTAAGATTCTTCTGAACCAAATTCTTGGGTCTAGTGTTGAGCCTTCAAGTATTCCTTGCGCCTTTTTAATGAAGCCCCACTTCAACCTCAGACCGCGTGAAAAGAAAATTATCCCTTGGGATGCGGTGGGGGGTCTTGGGTTACAACCTATATCGAATGGACCTCGTAAATCTAGAGGAAGGAAGACAAAATTTTCAAAGGCTCAACTAAGAGCTAATATCGACATAGCCGATGGGAAACAACTACCAATATCAAGGGTGCTTAGAGCAACACATAACCCCTCTCTTGTTTCTAAATGATCATTTTTTCCTACAACAGCAGAGGGTTAGCTAGTACCCCTAAAAAATGGCCTTGAAGGCTCTTATAAATTCCTATAATCCAGATGTGCTTCTATTGCAAGAAACCCCTGGGATCGCCCTGGGAACGGGTGAGGTGATTAGTAGAGATTTACACAAAATGTTGCCTAGTTAGGATTTTCAGTCACTGGATGCCAAAGGCAGATTCAGGGGCTTGGCTACAAGAGTGAAAGAAGGACGGTTGAAGGTTATTTCCACTTGGGGAGCTAATCAGGATCTTGGTGTAGAGATTTACTCTCTGGAGCTTTGCACTAATATCTTAATCCTAAACATTTATGGGCCCTGCCAGGATAGGGCGATATACTCGAACAATTTGTTTTCAAAGTCATTTATGGAGAATCCAAATTTGGTAATAAGGGGGACTTGAAATTCTTTCTAGGCCTCTCAGAAACATGGGGATCATCAGCACATGTCGACCCCCTGATTGATTTATTTTTGAACAAGATCAGTTCTAGGAAACTGATGGACATCAACCTGATCAAGCCTAAGCCCACATGGAGGAAGCTAGGGTGGCGAAGAGGCTAGATCCTTTCCTCCTTAGAGAATAAGTGGTGGCCAAGACCCCAGTCTTTAAACATTGGGTGGGAGAAGGAGGAGACCCATACCATCTTCCCATCCTGCTAGAAATGAAAGGCCCAAACAAAAAGTTGACTTCCCCCTTTAAATTCAATCCAACCTGGATTAAGGAGGAATCTTATAATGATTTGCTTAAAACTACTTGGAGGTTAGAAATAATAAATCAGGACAGGGGGAAATATTTTTTGTTCATGGAAAACCTGAAGTGATTGAAGAAGGCAACTATTATTGGGCCAGAAGACAAAGAAGAAGAAGAACTAAAGCATATAGGAGTGGCATTAGACCTGCTAGAAAGCCCGGAAGAGGATGGATATGAGACAGAAGGGAAGAGGGATAAGATCAAATAGTTGGAGTCCAAATGAAGGAATATTTTATCAATCAGATAAGAACAATGGAGACTAAAAGGCAGAGCTATTTGGTTGGTAGAAGGGGATGAAAATTCAATTTTTTTTTTCAAAATTATGCAAAACGCTGGAAAAATATAAATATAATTTGGTCTTTAAAATTAGAGGAAGGATCCCAGGACAAGTCTTTTGAGGAATTGTCCCTCCTGGGAAGGAACCACTTTCAAAAACTTTTGAAAGCCCCTGCAGAGGTGTCAATCACCGAGGTGTTCAAGACAACAAAAAACTTTCTAGGGTATCTGGAGGAGGAGGATAATGAAACCATCATGGGTGAAGTGACAAAAGGGGAAGTTGAAGGAATATTAAGGTAAATGCAAAAGGATAAGAGCTCAGGTCCAGATGAGTGGACTGTGAAGTTCCTTCAACATTTTTTTGAGTCCTTGGGAAACGAACTAACAGAGGTCATAGAAGAATCCAGGGTGAAATTGTCGATCTTTGAACCTTTCAATGCCACTTTCATTGCCCCAATTCTGAAAAAGGAGGACCCGCCGTCCTTTGATGATTTTAGACTGATATCTCCATGTAATTGCATTTACAAAATAATAGCGAAAGTAATTGTAGCTAGACTGAAACCGATTCTCTCAAGGAACATATCAAACGAGAAATTTGGTTTCTTAGACAGAAGGCAGATTCATGAAGCAGTGGGTGTGGTGTTGGGTCTTGAAATTGTCATACATTTCCATTACACTTTTTCTATTATGTCCATTATATCACCTCTATTTCACCTTCATTTCACTACCATGTCACTACATTCATCTCACTTTCATTATCATTGGGTCACATTTATGTTTTTCCAAACTTTATTAATTCTTAGCCTTTTTAAGTGAATTTGTGGTTAAAAATTAGAAAATAATGTGCATATGTTTATACCTAACAAGTGGGTTGAGATTGTTGACACGTGAAGGTCAAATTGAGGCTTCTAGAAGACCTTTATGTGGCACCCTAAAGCCAAATTCGAATTTGAGTGGAGAGAATAATGGGATCATGAGGATATGTGTCACAGCTTCTATTTGTATTGAAACTCTAAGAAGACATGTGTCTTGTCATTTCCTATTTTGATTAGAACTCTAAAGGTATAGGGAGAGATTCATGGACTCTCATTAATGAGATGACTTCTCATCTTTTTGTATAAATAGGAGATCCCTCTCCTTCATTTGGTATCTTTTTTGTCTTAGAAGTTTTGGAAAGCTTTGGGAGCTTTGGAGAGCTTTGTAAACTTTTGTAATTTTGAAGAATTTGAATAAAGCTTTGATGTTCTCAACATGGAAGGAGATGTGAAGTAGATGTCATGGAGCATATTAGAATGTAAGGTAGAGTAGATATTATTTTGTAGTTTTGCTTTGATTCCATTCAAGTATGTCATTTTATTTCTTTCAAGTTTGATAGTTTAGATTTTCTATTCATGCAATTTTAATTTATGCAAGTGTGTTCAACCGGTTGATTGTAGATTTATCTAACTGTGTAATCTATGCTTATCAAAATAGTCCAAGAAAGGTCTTTTCCAATTGGTGCTTGGAGCATTAGAGCACATAGTAGATTTGTTTTCTTTACATGTTTTGTATTTGCTTTCCATTTGTAGATTTATCTAACTGTGTATTCTATGCTTAACAAAATAGTCCAAGAAAGTAGTCCTCCTATTTTTTGGTGTTTGGAGCATTAAAGCACACATTAGATTAGTTTTCCTTTACATGTGTTGTATTTTATTTCCATATCAAATTAGCATAACTGATTGTGTTTCCTATGCTCGCTAAATCATCTCAAGAAGGTGGCTCTACCATTTTCCAATTGGATTGAGTTTGGGTGTTTGTTCACGCAGCAGTGATAGATTCATTCCCTATGCTTTCTTAAGATCACATATATTGTATACTCAATTTCTTAAGTCATTTCAAGAAGATGATTTCGACATCTTCCTATATTGAATGTTCTCAATGGCATTTGAGCCTGCAGTAGATCATAGTTGTTTTTGTATTGTTTTAAACTAGCAATATTCCTTTTTGCTTTCATTTCATAGATATTTTGTCGGCTTAGATTAGTCTAAATGTTCAAAGTTTTGATTTGTTTTTATCTAATGTTCATTTCCTTTTCTCCTTTCTTTAGAAATTAGATTTTAAACATTAAGAGTCATTAGATTTAGTTGTCCATTAACATTTAGAGATTTCATCTAGAATCATAACTTTTCTTTCTTAGATTAATTTCCTTATGCATAAGAAACAAAACCCCCCAAAACAACATAAACTATAAAACAACGAAGTAAGAGAAAGGTTACCTAAGCACATATAGTGCACCACATTTCATCATTTTATGATACCCAGATTGATAATTTACGTAGAGAAATTTAGGACACTAAATTGACTAGACATTTTGGCGTCGTTGCCGGGTAAGTGTAATTAGGAGACCTTATTTCTTACATCTAAAAAAAAATCAATAATTTCTCGAGTATGCTCTCCTCCTACAGTTTGTGTGATCTGGAGGATCAGAAAAGGAATTTTTATGTTAAAAAAAGAAGAAGACAAAATAAACTTCATTATTTCATTTGATTCA